>JAXBDA010006361.1:12500-21077 GCA_036023075.1 Gaultheria prostrata
TCTTTTGTTTGTTGATTTCTAATGTTTACAATAAATTTGATTGGCATAATGTAAAGTAGGGATATTTGTTGATTCAAGAGACGATTTCTTCAATATTTTATTGATTTATCGTTCTACTCAAATTGGTTACTTTTTTTTATTAAAAAATATTAATAATATTTCTATTCTCCCTTCATAAAATAAATATTATGACTGAGTTATATGCAAAAAGGGCCAAAGCCCTTATCGGATTGGAACAGATGTCTTACGCCTTACCATGGCGTTACTCTACCGCTGAGTTAAAAGGGCCCATTTGAATTCATTATTGAATGGCACTGTGTGTATAAAATAGATCTATGTACATCGATTATATACATACGTACACGCAGTAGACTCATAGTGGCTTATACTTGAATAAGAACATTAATTTAATTTCCATACAGTGAATTTCTTTTCTTTTGCTGACTTGATTTTATCCCTGTAAAAATGAAATTCACTTGATTGATCCATGTACACCTAGCAATTCGACACAAATTCAACCTATTTTCTAGAATCATATATTCTACTTGTCCCTTGGATTAAATTCTTTCTTATTCTAAATTCTTTTTTTTTAGAGAGAATTTTGCTACCTTCTTGATCCTTGCCGGATTTATCCTTTGTTAATTTCCTAGCTTAATATGAGATAGAGATGGGTATATCTTAACAATGAAGTAATCAATGAATGAAAGTCGACGAAATGGAATTGAAACCCCCTTCTTTTTCTTTTATCACGGATACATCACTTCTCAAAAATCATATCAGGATACGTATTGCGTGTGGATACGTTAACCATAATTAATATGTAGTTAAAAACTTGTTATACGTAACAAAACCAACAAACAATGCTTATATATATATATTTTATTTTTTTTGATAACCAGGTGTCCGGGCTAGCATTTGCGCACCTCAGCTAATCCTGGGAGACCAATCCCACCGTCCACTAGTGGGGGCCCCATTTAAAGCCAAAGCGAAGCTCTATATGAACTAGCCCCAAAGGAGTTTGATAGCACCTACGAGGTTTCGAACTTGAGACCTTAGAAGGTCACAAACCCCTAAGTCCCAAGCCTTGACCACTAGGCCAACCCTTTAGGGTTGGATTGGAAAAAAAAAAAAATCGTAAGATGCAAATTTTCAAGTCTCTCAGTTGAGGTCAATCAGATTGAGGCTTTCTGCTACCTTAGTTATGGAAATAAAAGAAGAGTCTTTACATGATTTAGGAAAAACACAATCAAAGTAAAGTTTTTTCTTCTATTCTAGCCCGATATTGAGGTTCAATTTTTTTTAAATGGTCGCCATAATTAGATCAAATGACTTCGATTAATGAGTTTGGAGTTCCGCAGCTCAAAATAAGCTCCGACTTTTTCCCAATAAGTAATCGTAGGATACGTACTAAATCAAAATTTGCATATATCACAATATACGCAATTTTATCGTAGAATATCATAAAGGATATGGAGAGGGATATATATTGGTTTCCAAAGGAGACAATACGAATCGTACGATACGTATCTTGTATCATGGGTTTTTAACAACTATGGCTTTCTCCAACAAAATATGGATTAATCAGACACTATTAGAAGTTGCAGTGCAATTTATTCTTTCCTACCTGCCACCATCACGACGCACATAAGGGAAGTCTGAGCCATTAAGTCTAGCACAAGCACAACTCTTGGGATTTACACAGGTGTCTTTGCAATTGCATCCACTCGCATTCCGAGGTAGCTTCACGCTTCCTGCTACTTGTAGGTTTTTGCAATATGTGAAACCTGATAGGTTAAGAATTCAACACCAAAAGAGGTGTAAGATAACAAGGATGAAAATGATTCAGAAATTTGAAAGAAAAAGTACTCAACCCTTGAAAGAAAAAGCTTCTTTGTGCAAAGGATTCGGCCCAGATTATACACCTAATAAGAAAGCCAGCCCACAGAAGAATATAGTTCACAACTTGAGTACCCTCAAAACCAGCATATAGGATCCTTAAATAGACTTTAGAAGAAGCCCAGGATATCATTTGAATTTCCTAGACTGCCAAGAATCTCAATATAGCACCACATCCATTTTTGTAAGACTTGACACTTGACTCTTCGCAACATTTATGGCTTAAATAACTGTCTTTGATTTCACTATGATACCTTGACTAGTGAGACACCATGCTGTACTTGATTTCCAGTAGGCAGCAACAGTTATTGTGAATGCTGTTCGAATTCCTCCTTGGTTGGTAAAACCACGACCACGAGTTTCAAAACTAGAATACTGTGATGAATACCTTGAGGTTAAGTTTGGGACATGCAATTCAAATGAAGACATTTAGGACATGTTTGTAGGGGCATAGACCGGGATATGACCCTTCACTGGATATAGGGAGGTTTGGAACTTGGAAAACCTGTGGGCGGCCCCAAAATTTCCATTTTCCCACCTCAATTTCATACATCGCATGTTTGGTTGTCCTCTTGAGAGAAAATGTTTAACATCCCCGTGAGACCGAGTCATCGTTCTTATGTGGTACAACAATCCATAGCAAACTACAATGTGATAAATCCCCTTCTTCCATCAAATGTTATACCCTACCCAAAATGACCATAGCATATTTGTGCCGATGACTTAGACTATCCTCATTTGTTGTCCCACTGGTTATTCACCCTATCCTGTGTAGCCATATCTCCCTTCTCTCTGTAATATCCTCCCATCTGGCTGTTAGCTACAACCAATACATAAGGGGATTGGCTATAGAACACATAGGGAGACCTAGGGAGATGAAACAAGAAGTTCAGGGACACTTTATGGAATCCTCACGAAAGCCAATACCATAACGGACCTCATCTTCACAAAATTGAACATGGAATCCCATTCTGCATTGGCTTAATTCCAAGTTTTGTGTCTGTCTTCCTATCCCAAATTAAAAAATTAAGCCTCAATGAAAAGGTGAGGTAAGTTGGATACATCTGAGGCACAATATTTGCCTAGGACTGCATACATAAACACGTAAGTGCAAACATATTGGAGATATAAGAGCCACCAGAGATTGGACAAAGATTATTTGAGGATGTTTCCAGCAAATGGACTGCAGTGGTTGTTAGATGTGGCATGAAAAAGAAATATATGAGGTAATGAAGTACACTGGAGAGGAGTGGCAGAGGCTAAGCCACAGGCCGATCTGAGTTATGAAGCACAGGTACCGGTACGATACGGGTACGCGATACGCCAAAAACCTAAAAAAGTAGGGTACGGGTACATTTGGGTACATCAGTGTAATTTATTTTATTTTTTCCTATTTACTATGTTCCATTGCATAAACCAAATAATAAACCCATTTTGACAACAAAAAGCAGCATAAATAAAAGTTAAAGATTAAGAGTTCATACATCAAGTTCAACGTGCCTAGAATCCTAGATCAAAGCAATGCAATATCATTTTAGTACCTTGGTAGCTCCAAAACAAACAAAAAAAAAAGAGAGAAAATAATTCTAAGAATAAAGGATCTGGAGCTTTATCGACTTCCTCTCTAAACATCACAGCTTCCATCTCTGGCTCATCAAGTGAAAGATCAGTGATTTCAAGAATACGAGCACCTCCTATTGAATCAAATGCATCTCCGGCAATGTCCCACAACCTAGTCTCTCCTTGGGTATAATGTGGTGTCCTAATTGAGTCGTGGTCTTCAATTTATGACTTTATCGCATTGAGCATTGCATATTAAGGCCAACTGTTTGAGTTTAATTTCCACGCGGAACCCCTAAAATTTTTAAATCTTTACGAATAGGCCCAAAATATCCAATAGTCAAGCAATTTCTCTGTCAAGTTGCAAAAAAGGCATGGATCAATTAGACTTTGCATTAGGCTAGAAACTGGAAGAGCATAATTGGTAATAGGGTTGCGCCGGAGTTCAGAGACAGCCAAGTTCAATGTTTGCTCATAAATTTGAGCTCGTTCATCTCATTGGCCAATTGAATCCTGTGAGACAAGGAGGTTGGATAAGATGTGGACATCAGGTTAATGGGGGATGAGTTTGGGCTAAACATGTGCCAAGTTACCAGTAGTCCCAGAAGCTTAAGCTACTAGGAAATGGGCCAACAATTCTTTCTTCTTTGTTTTTTAATTCTTGCCAATTGTAACTCTCTCTCTCTCAAACCAAACCCTAGCCGCCCTCTTTCCAGCCTCCCTCCTTCCCCTCCCCCCGTCCATCGGCGGCGGCGGAGGGGAGGGATCTATTCCCCTCATCTCTTCCTTTATCCCTATTTCTCTTTTCGTTTTTCTGTTTTTATGGCAGGTTTCTCGTGGTGATTGATGTGTGGCGGCGCGTCGGCCATGGTCGCCGTTCTCTCTCCAGTCTCTTCCTCTCTCCGGTGTCTGAATCTTCTTGCCACCGGTGCGATTGTTGGGTTTCACCGGTTTTATGCCTAACGGTGATTGGCTCGCGTTTTTTGGATTGGGGCGTTGGATCTGAGTTTGGTGGTGTTTCGGCTCTGGTTCAGCACCGCGTCCGGCTTCCTGCTTATCTCAGTTTGCTTCTTGTGTCTCCGGAGTTGACTGCTGGGTCTCTCCGGTTTGGTGCCTAACGGCTAATGTATGCTGCAGCAGCTGGGATTTAACGGGTTCCGGGCGGTGGTGTTGGGGCCTGCCATGGTTGGCGTGCGGGTGGCAGTCGGTGGGGGGTCATGGGTGGAGGAGGCGCTGGTGTGTTGGGCATGGCTGGAAGCAATGGGGGGATCTGCTGGATTGTGAACCTGGGTGGTGGTCGCTTTGGTTTTGATGGTGGATGGCGTGGAGGTGCTGAGATGCGTTAGGGGTTTGGTCTAATGTGGAAGGCAGTCGATCCGTTTTTCGGGGCAGCAACAGGGGCTTTGTTCCCCGGGTTTCGAGCAACGGGGTGGCAGCGGCTCTTCTCTTCAGGTGGCCGTGGTTGATGTTTGCGGCATGGCTAGGGTTCTTCTTATTGGGTTTGGCCCATTCTAATTTGTAGGAGTATTTGAACTGTAATATCCGGGTATGTTCGGACCCATTGGGGTGTCGGGCTTCGGCCTTGGTTTTCTCGATTGACTTCTTGCCAATCGTTGGGAGGGTTTCGTTTCCCTTTAATCTTTGTACCTTTCCAAAGATTAATAAAATTATTATTTTTGCTGTTCAAAAAAAAAGGAAATGGGCCAACAATGTATATCAAGCTATCTAACACACTCTCTCACGGGCAACCTCATCTTGCACATGGAGATGCAGATAGGACGAAGCAGAATACAAGGGGGAGAAGTAGAATGCAAACGGAGAACAATGCATACAAAGAGACTTGAACCCAAAACCTCTTGCAATTTCAGCTCTGATACCATGCTGAGTTACCAGTAGTCCCAAAAGCTTAAACTATTAGGAAATGGGCCTAACAATGTATATCAAGCTATCAAACAACATGAGTATGGCAACTTAGTGTCCAGCAACGAGCAGCTAAGAAGCACGGACGCGGACACGACACGGATACGCGGATACGTCATTTCTCCAAAAGTTAGGATACGGATACGCTGGGGATACGTTGAATAAAATATATATTTTTATATATATTTTATATGAAAATATAATTTTTTATATAACTTTTTCCTGATAACAGTAATATTTTTTCAATTTTTACTTACATAGCCTTAAGGAAAGAAGTCTGATTAAATGTAAATAACAGAATAGCCCAAGTCCAAACATAACAATAAAGAATTAAGCCCAAAAGAGTTAATAGATGGCCCAACCCAGATGGCCCAACCTAGTATAAATAAACCAACCCTAATAAAACAAACAAAGCCAAACAGAGAGAGCTGCCCCCTGCTGGAGTACGACTCCACCAATGTCGGCCATCAGGTCGACTCCACCAACGTAGGCTATCAGGTCTCTCTCTCTCTCTCTCTCTCTCCTGCCTCCTTCGTGTCCGAGAAAAGTCGCCGGCGTGTCCTGGAAAAAAGTATTGGTATAATATTGGACACGGTCAACGACACGCCGGACACGGTCAAAGGCGTCTGGGACACGTGTCCGGGACGTATCCGAACGTGTCTGTGTCCCAGACGTCAGCGATACGGGTACGAGAGCCTGGCCAGCGTGTCGGTGCTTCTTAGACGAGCAGCCATAGAAGACCAGAGCAACCAAGCCTAGAACCTCGAGTAGATCTCGAGTTGTTTAGTATTCACTATTCAGGTACAATAAAAACCAAGCCTGGAAAGATGGTCAATTGTGTGGAAACTCGTGGATGGCGGCTGAATGGCTTGGGCGTGAGCCCGTGGTTGTTAATGTGGAAAGTCCACATCAGAATTGGAGGGGTGGTTAAGGAAGGGTTACAGGGAAGAATAGAGGGGGGGTGTTACTTGAAACTGCTACTGAGGCTTTCATAATGGCGCATATCTATTACTTCATGATCTCTGGGTGGTGGGGATGGACTTCATAATTTTGGAAACACCAAGTTACAATTGCCCCAAAAGCTTAAGCTGTTAGGAAATGGAGCTAATAATGAGCGAAATACAATGCAAGCAGGCAACAAATGCAAATGGAGAAACTTGAACCCAAGACCTCTTAGAAACTAAAACCAAAGTTCTGATACCATGTTATCAATTGTCCCCAAAGCTTAAGTTGTTAGGAAATGGACCCAAAAATGTATATCAAGTTATCCAACCATAAGATTATCTCCTAAGCATCCTCCTCGCTGGAAAAATCATTCTATAAAGTGGATTTCATTTAGCTTGGGATAGTCAAGAGGGGAGTATTGAGCGTAGAGAAAGTGTGAATATATATGTGGCGGCTGTTTAATATTATTATTAAGGGTAGTTTAGTCTTTATGTTAATTAGGGCTTTCTTTATGTTAATTAGGGTTTAGTAGTGAGTGCTCTATTTAAAGCCTCGATTATTCATTGTAACAGTATCTCTTTCAATGGAATAATACGTATGTTTGTTTCTCTCACCGTTGCAAAGTAACATGGTATCAGAGCAGCCATCTGGGCATCATCTCCCTCCTAGAAGCAACCTTCTCTCTCAAACTTCGTTCGATTGTTCTCTGTAGCAGTCGACAACCTCTCTCTCTCCTCTTTGCATCGCCTACAGCAACCACTCGACCCAGCAACCACTCGGCATCTGACCTTCGGCTCCCTTAGTGCTTTTCCAGCCACCGTCACTCAATCGCCTGCAGTCGTCGATTATCGGCAACCCTTCGCCGACCGTCGGAAACCACTTTCCAGCCACCGGCGACCACCGTTGCTCTCGCCATCTACTGGGTTCTTCACGGTTGTCTTCGCCGACCGTCGGAGACCACTTTCCAGCCACCGGCGACCACCTTTGCTCTCGCCAGAACCACCATTGCTCTCGCCAGCTACTGGGTTCTTCACGGTTGTACTTCACACCCACTGGTCCTTCAATTTTAAGGTATTTCAGATCTGATTGGTTTTCTCCTGGTCCTATTTGCATCTCTATTTACCCTCACTGGTTCTCTATATTGGTACTGGGTGTATTACGGACTCTCTTGTTGGGTATATTGCATTCTCTTCTCTCTACAATGTCAGACGATAAATCTTTTAATGCTATCAGTGTACGATTGACTGGCAGTAACTACTCCTATTGGGCTAAAGTTATGAAAAACTTTGTTGTCGGTAGAGGCATGTGGGGTCATGTAACAGGGGCTACTGTCAAACCTACCCCTCCTGCGAAATCAGGTGGGTCAGATGGAAAAACAGAGGATCCTGAGTATGCCGACAAATATGCAGCATATGTTACCGCATTTGAGAAGTGGGAAGTGGAAAATGCACGAGTTCTTACGTGGTTTCATAATTCTGTTGAACCTAGCATTGGTATGAATTTCTCTAAGTATGATACGGCAAAAGAGGTTTGGATTTATTTGCAGGGTATGTATGTTCAGTCTAATTTTGCAAAGGAGTATGAACTTGAGAGCTCTATTCGGGACGTGAGGCAGGATGGTAAATCTATTCAGGATTTTTACAATGAGATGACACAGTACTGGGATCAGTTGGCTTTGATGGAACCCGAAGTATTGCAGTCCTTTGACGTCTTTATAGAGTACCGTGAGAGGCGCCGCCTAGTTCAGTTTCTTATTGCTCTTAGTGACCAATTTGAGCCTCTTCGGGGGGCTATGCTTCATCGTTCTCCCCGTCCTACAGTTGATGGTGTTGTTCATGAACTTATTGCCGAGGAAACTAGGCTTAAGATGTCCTCTATTGCTTCCCCTTCTCAGACAGTATTTGCGGTTTCGCCTGCTTCTTATATGGCACCTCTTTTGCCTACTTCAGCTTCTCACCTGATTCAGGTTACAGGCAAGCCTAAGCCTCGTGTTGCTATGGATGAGTGTAACTTCTGTCATCAGAAGGGACACTGGAAGAATTCTTGCCCTAAACTACAGATGATGGGACAGAATTCTCGTTCCAAGCCATCCTCATCTTTTCGGCCAGCACAACAGTCTCAGCAATATTCTCGGCCACCACAGCAGTATCAGCAAGCCTCTCGTCCTCCAGCAGCCTTTGCTACCCCTTTGGCAAGTTCCTCAACCTCGAATGGGGTTCCTCCTTCTCCTCTGTTTGACCAATATCAGCAATATCA
>JAXBDA010006362.1:0-21071 GCA_036023075.1 Gaultheria prostrata
AGAGAATCTCTTACCGTTTGAAAGGTGCAGGAGGAGATGGTCGGCGGTGGGCAATGGTACACCAAGGATGCTGCCTGGTGCAAACCGTGCAATGTGCTTTGACAGTACAAGTGATCTGGAGACGTTGAGGGTGGGAATTAATAATAGCAGTTTCGTTTTGAGAAAGGGGGGATTGGGTTACGATGGAGTTCTTGTTGGTTCTTGTTTGGATGTGGGTGTCGATACAGACCAAACGGTGGGAACGGAGAGGGTAGGGAGCAACAGACCAAACGGTGGGAATAGAGAGGGCAGGAAGCAACGTGTTTTTTGGAATAGGGTTGAATTAGTTATTTGTGGTTTTGGGAAGGGGTATTTTTGGTAGAGGAAAGTGTGGGAAACACTTTTGTCTCTTCACATTTTTTAAAGTAGTAGTAGATAAAACACATGACAATATATAGATGTGGATAGAAACAAAATGTGAGCTTGAGAACAGTATAACCACTTTCCTCTTAAGAACTAACATTGACAATACGATGATTCCTCACCGAATTATGAACCGTCATCGTGCTTCCAAAATTGAGATAGTCGCATCATTCTCTGAACATCATTCGGGGCGTTTGTGTGAATCTAGGACACTTCTACAAGTTGAAAAGGCAGGTTGTTTCGGAGAGGGTACAAGAGCAAGTTCATTGCTGAGCATTGATACAACATCAGACATGGTAGGCCTATCCGCAACAATTTCTTGAACGCAAAGCAGCCCTATATTTACATATCTCAGCAGTTTTTTTGTGGAAGCTATATCTTCTAATGTCGGATATTTTACATCATGTCCCCTGCCACTCTTCCATAAGTACCATGTCTGTATAAGTAATTTAAGCCGTAATAAATCTCAAGTTAAAAGAAAGTAAATGAAAGAGGTGAAAAAATGGAAATAACTTGAAGTATTGGAATAGCTCACATATCCTAGAAGATTAAGGGAGTCAGTGTGATAGAAGCCCGTGTTCCTTTTCCCGCTTAGAATCTCTAAAAATAACACTCCAAAGCTGAAGACATCTGATTTGACTGAGAAGATGCCTTCCAAGGCATATTCTGGTGACATGTAGCCGCTGGATTTAATTACGAAACCAATAATCAATGGTGAATTTATCCAGAAATAAGCTATTTCGGTGCAAAGATACGTAAGTGTTTTATGTTATGGATTATGTTTCACTTACTAAGTGCCAACAATTCGCTTTGTTGCTTGTGATCCGTTGCCTCCGAAAATTCTTGCCATCCCAAAATCTGATATTTTTGGGTTCATATCCTTATCCAAAAGAATGTTGCTAGCTTTCAAATCTCTATGGATAATTTGCAACCTTGAATACTGATGTAGATAGAGAAGCCCTTGAGCAATTCCATCGATAATTTTAAGGCGTAACTCCCAGTTTAGTATCCCATGTTTGACTGGATCTGCCTCAGTTTTACACATAAATTATGAATTTAACGATCGACCTTACAAGTTTTGAACTATCCGTAATCATACAAACAACACAATCACATATAACACAATCTCTTGAAGTTTGTGGGAAGAACAAACCGAAAAGGAAGAAATCCAAGCTTTTGTTGGGCATGTACTCATAGATCAAAATTTTTTCATCTCTTTCAATACAGCAACCCAGTAGTGTCACAAGATTCTTGTGTTGAAGTTTTGCTATGAGCATTGCCTCATTTTGTAATTCCTCCAACCCTTGTCCGGATTTTTGAGAAAGCCTTTTCACTGCTACATTATATCCTCTTTGTAACTTCCCCTGATTTATCAAAAGCCTAAGTTTATTTATGCAAACAATATTGCAAAGCAGCATGCTAAGTTAAAAACATGACTTCCATAAACTAAAATGAAATGAACATTTCTGTATAGTGCTAAACACCCAAATTTATTGGGTTCGGTGATGGTAAGCCTTACCTTGTGAACATGTCCAAAACCACCCTCTCCGAGCTTATTTGCATCAGAAAAGTTGTCAGTAGCAGCAGATACACTAGCAAAACTGAACAGTGGTAAATCAATTTCCTTCTTTCTAGTATTTGGACTCTTACTGGCTTCAGTTAGTGTGTTGTTGCGAGCTCCAACGCTTGTGCCAAGATCAAATGACAATAAATCCTTCCCTGCTGCGAAAATTGTATACGGGCGCGTTTAGATCATCGACGGATAACAATCACGAAGACTCTAACAATACAATGCTATAGATTTGGGTTAATAAACTTGTCCAGCAGACTCAATCAACATAAATATTATACAAGCCAAAAATCTGAATCCTACAACAAACAAGTAATCTTGCTCAACACTAAACATTAGCTATTTCATGTAAAATGTACTTCGCTTAATTGCTTTAGATTTAGATTGCAAGACCGGAGTTCAGTATTCATACCTTGCTTTTGTGACTTTCTCCTCCAAATACAGGAAAACAAGGCTTTAGCTAGCAGGGTCATGGAAACTGCAAGTGACGTGATGATCCATTTTCATAAATAAATACACGATCAACACTTCTTGAATATTGGCTAACGTGACTGTTAATGCTCTTGGAAATTGACATGTCATTATGATATACGACTTTGGGAAAATAGTAATCCTTAGAATTTATCATAGTCAATTCACTAGGAATTTCTTGTGTTTGCTGGAGCTATGTTCGTGTGTGACGCGAAGTGGACGGGACCTTGTAATACCTTGACTTTTAATAGCAGATAAAATGATAAAAAGAACTATAAAATAATGTTCTTTTTTGCTTTTGCCTAGTGCCTACTAGTGTGGAATCAACATCAGAACCGGCTTAGAGAGGAAGCCCGTGAAGCAAATGCTTCGGGGGCCCAAAATTTGGCCCAAAAAAAGGGGCTATCAAACGTTTAACTTTCATGTATATCTAAAGAGCTTCTGAATGACAAACAAGGAAGGCTTCTGTGTCAGTGGCATGCGAGTTCGCCTCACTTACTCCAGGTTCCGTTTTCGAACCCTAGGCTCATGCACTGTTTTGGCTGCATCTCTCCTGTTTTTTTTTTCCCTCGTGGCACAAGGAAAAAGACTAGAAATTGATCACGTTATTACTAATTCTGGAATAGAAAAAATGAGAAAATATTCTCTACGGAAAATTATGTCCAAGGCGTTATTGGGCATGCGGATGCAAAGGATGAGCTTGACCAAAAGGCTCTTAGTTCGATCCAGTTGATCAAACTTGGCGGATAATGTTCTTCGAGAGGTTGAGGAGGAGACTTCGTTGGCCGAATTGTGGTTCAGGTTGGAAAGCTTGTATATGACAAAGTCTCTCACAAATCGGTTGTATTTGAAGTAGCCCCTTTGCACGTTCTGTATGATGGAAGGTACGCCCATTAAAGAAAATATTGATGAGTTGAATAAAATCATTATGGGCATTAAAAATATTGATGTTAAAATTGATGATGAAGATCAGACCCTTATTGCTTTATGTTCATTGCCACACTCTTATGAGCATTTTGTTACTACCTTACTTTATGGTAAAGATACAATTTCCATGCACGATGTTAAATCCAATTTATATTCTAAAGAATTAAGGAAAAAGGTATTTGAGTGGAGTAGCGATCTTGATGATGCTAGTGGGTTGGTATTACATGGTGGAAGAGATTATGGCAATGGAGGATTTTCTGGACCTTCTACAATAGTATGTCACTATTGTAACAAAATTAGGCACTATAAGAAATCTTGTCCTAGGTTAAAGAATAAGCCAAAGAAAGGAGGAAAAAATATTGCGGGATATGTTGGTTCTGATTCGGATGATTGTCTATTTGTTGCAAGTAATTCTTGTGTTGATACTAAGTGGGTTCTGGATTCGGGTTGTTCAAACCACATGAGTCCAAATAAAGAGTGGTTCGCTTTTTAAAAATCGGTCCATGGTGGTATAGTCTTGATGGGTGACAACATGACCCATGAGATTGTTGGTGTTGGAAATGTTAGAATCAAGATGCACAATGGTATGGGGATGACTTTATTTGATGTCAAGCATGTTCTAGGTTTGAAGAGAAATCTTTTTTCTTTGGGTGTTCTTGACTCCGTAAGTTGCAAGTACACCGGTCAAGGGGGAGTTTTGCAAGTTTCTAAGGGTGCGTTGGAGATATTCAAAGGTCAGATGTGTGGAGGCCTCTATGTCCTAAATTGTAGTACTATTGTGGGTACTACGTCAAGTGTTTCATCATCATTCAAGGTCATGGAATTTATTTTGGAAACTCTGTTGTGGATTATTAGCTCCGTGGGGAGTTTGAGCAGATCTTCGATTGCATCCGTGAGGGGTGTGTTGGGTTGTTGACACATGTTTGAAGATGGAAGTTCACTTTGGAGGCATGTGCAACTAGGTTTTCTTAGTCGCGTTTATAAGGTCAAGCAGTCATGCTTGAGCCTTGCTCGTGTTTGCCGTTGGTAATTGTCCATGTTAGGGGCGGTGGAGAAGAGTGGTAATTTCGAGAGGATTGCACTATGTTGAATTGAGAGAATTCAAGTCAAGGGGGAGATTGGTAGGAAAGTGCCATGAATTTTCCTTTATGGAGGATTCCTATTATGTTTAGGATTTGCTATTGTATTTACGATTTCTTATTGTGTTTAGACTTCTATGGTAATGCTTTGATTGTGTTTATTATATATAGATACATTGTGGTATTCTATAGGTAAGTCTTTCTAGAGTTTATGCAAACGTGTTAAGAGTTTTTTTTTTGAAAGATGAAAATTTTATTAATCTTTGAAATTGATACAAAGACTAAAAGGAATAAGGAGAACGACATCATATTCCTAAACAAAGCTAAGAACAATCTTGTGCCCAGTCCGAGACCTAAACTCAAGGTTTACAAGAAGCCAACCAAAAGACACCCAATGGGACAAGCCCACACCTAACGGGCCAAGCCCAGAACACAAGACCCAAAACTCAAAAGAAAAAAAGAACCCCCACTGATGTCTTTATTGATCCTTACTTTCTGAGGGTGTTTGAAGTTTGCAATTAATAGAGAGAGATTTTAGTTCACTTTTCTGTTCGGAGTATTTGGGGGTGGAGTGCCTCCAGTAATTTTTATATTTTCAAAAGGTAGTTTTGCAACTTCATTAAATTTTGGAATGCCTACATAAAAAAAGGGAGCCCAAGAATCAGCTCCCTAATTTGATATCTTTAGGATATTTTCGAACAAGAACCATCTTTTACCAAGTTAAAGATGCAGGAAGACATCATTGTAAGATTGCATAGTGGTCAAGGGTCAAAAAGTTTGAATAAAAACTCAGAAAGATGAAAAATGGACATGGCTAAGAAACTATCTATTTAGCACAATTTTAACATATGCAAATACCTCGGTCCATTGTGCCTTTGCGGTTTAGAAAGCCTCCCCGGCAAACAATAACGAGAAGCAGGATAATAACAAAGGCTACTGCAGCCACAATCCCAACCACAATGCCCACAGATATTCTTTTTTTATGTTCTGGTGGAGGTTTTTTATCTGCATTGAGGAGGAAAAAATAAACACAAAGGAGATGATATTAGAGGTTTTGATTTTGCACAATGGCGAACACTATTTGACACAAAAAAGTAAGGTAGGGCTTTCAGGTTTCCCCAACTACCACTCCCGGTCCCTAAAGGTGCAGGAGCTCTGTTTACTGGGATGGCAAATAAGACGATGTCGTTAAAGCGATCAACCGTGAAAACCAACTTTTGACACAAAAGACGAATAGTAATACTAGCACAATATATTGAAACAACTTTTCCAATCCAGAAGAAAAATGTGTCACACGTTCGCCCTTGACATGTTTCAAGGCATTTCAAAGGACGTATGAAACCTTTCAGACAGAATCCTATTAGCACGAATTGTGTTTATTCTGTCTTAACGTAGATGTCAATAGACAGGAATATGTCTCATCAAATAAATCAAGTGTCGATCTGCTAATGAGATGCCTTGAAAGTTGAAACAAGGATTACTGACATTAGCACCTAAACATGAATTGTTTGGTCAAACATTCCATTGAAACAGTATCATCCCAGGGATAAAGCATATCCATTTGTCTTGTGAACAAGAAAAGATATCTGCATGTGTCATGTTTTAGTCATCTATATTTCAAGAGCATACTTGTGAAAACCAGATTAACAAAAATGTGTCCATTACGTTCATGGCGATTCATAATGAACCTGAGTAATCACCAACTGCCGATAATTTTGCCGTGAATAGAGTTCATTTCTTGACATCCCAATTTTTGGAAAGAGAAAACAAGAACGTTAAGGGAACATTACATATGATATGATGAATAATTCTACAAGGTTCCTATTAGTCCGCCATGAAAAGTGACTTATTTTTCTTTAACCCATCTCCTTAACAACAACAACCGAGTAGCACTTTTAAAAAACTGTGAAACCATTTTCTGTCCCAAACATTACCACAAGAAACCAGAAGAAACATTACCAAAGTTTTTCACAGAAATAGCTGAAATGAGAGGACCATATACTCCTCTAAAGGGGATACCAGTTGTCCCTTTTCCGGCCCAATAGAACCGGATCTCCAATGTACCGTCAGTCACATTCGTAGTGTAATTTTTTATTTTGACCTTACCAGCACCATCGGCTTCATCCGCAATGTTAAAATCCTTCTGCACCAGCTCTCCCTACAACAATTTTCTCATGAGGTTATATGTTGTTTTGTTCAGCTTTCTTGGTTTTTAAAGGCTAATGAATGTCACATCCATGAGAAATAAAATACTCAACCTGTCCTTTATCATTAGTCTTCTATTTCATTTTGGATATCCCTAAACATTATTCCTCCTTAAAAAGTTACAGAAAAATGTATTTGTACTTCCAAAACTAACCTTCACAAGTGGTTGTAACAGTATTACAAATGAGAATAAAAGGGTATTGGGGAATTAATGCTATGAAATTTGAAGTTCAACAACGTTTATGGCATGCTCCCTCAGAAAGTTGCATCTCTCAAAGGGGATAGCAGAAAGTAAAGGAGGGAGTACAAGATTGCTTGCAAATTCAATCTCCTCCTAAAAATCAACATAATTAGCATGAAACTTTTGGGTTTGTGAAGTATTTTTCTGCTTTGATTTGCCACTTTGCAAAGTAAGTCAGGACCCTGGGGGCGGCGCCCATGGCTGGGGCTCAGGGGAAGTGTTCCCGATACTTAGTGAAAACCCTAGGAGATGTAATGGAGTATATCCAGCTGATTCATACATTCGATACATTGTGAAAACTGGTGTAAGGCGTGAATGTACCTAATCACCCCACTGGGAAATCACACAATTTCTGTGTTCTTTTCTGTTTGTGTTTTTCGCTTGATTTATTCTTCATGCTGTTGTGCGTGTGTGTATTGGGTCGGTTACACATCAAAACCCATTCACTTAATGGCACCTATACTGCAACAGTAAACCAAGAAAAGGGCATAGAAACAGAAAATGGAACTTACCTGAATGTAGATGTCAAATATACGTCTTCCAAGGCTGGCATAGTTTTTGCCAGTATTAAACATAATTTTTGCAAAGTGAAGGTCCACGGTGTAGTTTCCATTTACTAGGCAGAACCCATAATAAGTCAGTGATATGGGAGAAAGCCGAGCATTCATGTACAACTCGGAATTATTCATAGAAAGTCTTGATGTATTTGTCCCAATAAAAGAATCTCGATTTTGATCGTCATCCAAGAAGTTGCCAGTGCCACTAAATCCCCAGTTGGTGTACTTTGGAAGAACTCTGAAGCTGCACCAGCATCTAGATCAGCTTCATATACAGTGTTCCCATCAAGAGTTACTTCTTTACCACCGCAATTTATGTGGAATGAAGACAAATCTGATAAAACATAACAAGATCGTGTTAACCGTTTAATAAGCAGCACAGACCCTTCTAATTAAATAGAGGCAGTGCCCCTATTAGACAACAAAGTTTCTTCCAACTCCAAGTCCAGTGAATGGTTTTGACAAAATAGCTACAATTTTCAAACAGGTTTTTAGATTTTGGGACACGTTACAAGAGCTCCTAGCAAATTTCGTACATAACACAAGCACATCATAAAAGAAACCATATCTAGATAGATATCGGCAATCAGAGGTTACCCCTAGAGGCTTGAATTGTTCTAGCCTTTCCTTCAGAAAGTACAAACAGATTAACATAGACGAGAGAGAGAGAGAGAGAGAGAGAGAGAGAGAGAGAGAGAGAGAGAGAGAGAGAGAGAGAGAGAGAGAGAGAGAGAGAGAGAGAGAGAGAGCGAGAGAGAGAGAGCGATTTTGTTGAGATTTCCACGATAATTTACATGGACATTTTCTGCACATTTCAAGAACTAAAATTGTCCCAAAAATGATATAACAAGATCCTGGCTTTGTGAAAATGTAGTAAATTGTGCTCACTGCTCATATATTTCTGGAACTTTAGCTTTTACAATCTGCATGTTTGGTTGCACGCTTTACAAGTTTGAATCAAGGTTCGCATTTCAGGTACATCATACATAACTACATAAGTTGGAAAAGAAAATCGTAGTCCATTTTTACGTCCTCACTCCTCAGTGACAGGCATACTATATTTTGCATTTGTCCTGTCCCTGTATTCATGTCAAGTTGGGTGCAAGTTCCATGTCTATGCCAATGTGACTTACAGCTTTCTTCAGAGTTCTACTGACAAGATCAATTACGGAATTACCCATACCTAACACATCAAATAGCAGTCCATAGAACAATAATAATTTAACTTACTTCGTTCGCAATGATGGCTTCCCAAGCATGAGACAATTCCACTGGAAAAACAATGTGAGATCTTGAATTATTCAGCATTATATCTTATTATTCTACAAGATACGCAAACAACAAGAAATAAACTGTAGCGACAAGTGCCACAAAAAAGCAACAATTAAATAGATTATGTAAGGAACATAAATACCATGATCAAGCTTCTTACAAAGGTTCAGGAACTTACGATATGTTACCCTTTGAAGAGCTTCTAAACAAGTTCCTGTGGTGAAATGGAGAAAATGAGGAACTCACAAATTTTTTTTATTGCATTACAATGACTGAGTCGTCTTACGTATTCTTTTGTTGGCAACTTTGGGATTCCGAGTCGAAGCTGTTATATGAAGAACTCAGAGCGTGATTTTCCCATTACTTGAATGTCACAAAGGAAAGGAATAAGTTCATGCATTTAAGCACGTAACATAATTGGAATGAAATTCATAGCTCAGCCTTCCAAGAATTTAATTTTTACCCTCTCTCTTATTGGTTGAAATGGTGTATGTCCGCCCAAAAATTGGTGTCATCATTATCAAAAAGTGTATTGCAGGAGTGATACCTTCTCTATTTCCACTTGTAAGAGGGAGGGTAAAGTTCATCCTTTTTTAAGGAGGGTGAACAAAATTGCACTCGACTTCAAATCAAGTATTATTATTCTTACTATTTCCTCAGTAATAATGTCAGCCTTCAGTGTAAAAAAATACAGAACATAAGAGTATTGCCTTCCCATTCAAGCGTAGTTGAATATCATTAACCCAGCCATGTCATTAATCCCTTGAAATCTTAATTGCTATATGCACCACCCTAATAAATAAAGGGTTACATTACTGTATATCTGTCAATGCCTTCAAACATTGTGATAATTTGATGCCTATTTTAGTTTCTACTATAGGTAATTATGCAAATGAGAACGGTTGTCTACAAAATGTCTGCAAGATACTCTACAGAGAACTAAAGATTAATGAGAATCTAGGAATGCATTAGGGGCTAAAAATGCATTCTACTATAAATGAACAAATGGACCAAAATGAATGCCCTTCACAGTCAAATAGCAAAGGGAAACTCATAATTCACTATGTGACTTCAGGATGATGTATAGAATATTGCACAACATAGACATGCTAAAAGTGGTTTAGGAAGCTAACTTACATATTACTTGAACTCTCCAGCATCCAACTAGGCACAGTTCCATTTAGCAAGTTCCCGGTTAGATAACTACAACAACGAAGAAGCACTGTAATTGATCTTATCTGGCTATGTGCTTTTCCGCGTACTAAACCACAAGTGTTGTGACAGTACTAGACAAATCATTGTTATTTCCAATGTACCCACACACAAAAAAAGAAGAAGAGATTTTTGAACAAATCATTTATCCGAAAACTATTTGTGTTTAACAATTCAGAAATTCCAAATGGAACGCTGATACATGCACTTTGACATACTATCTCGCTGAATTTTGCTCCAAATTTGTCATTGCAAGCTCGGATCCTACTTTTGGCCTGTGGATACTCAACTCACAACCATATTTCTCTCCCAAAGCAGAGGAGCATGATCAATTGAGAACAGAGTAGAGAATCATCTATAGGTGAAACTACCTTCTTATGCATCGATGGAGGAGTCCATTCTTCCCTAGAAATTCTCTTACATAAAAGAATTATGCTCCTTCAAATCAGGAGTCCATTCTTTTCTCCTCTATTGTAGATAAGGTTGGAAGTTTCTCATATGCTATCGTATGGTCTTCAGGAGACTTGCCATGCACCTATTTATCTACTTTTTGATTCTCTTGTTATAGTTGTTGAAATGTTGGATAAATAAGGGTTCATGGCTGCTTTGGGCCACTGTCCAGTTCTTTAATTCAATTTGTTACTAGGATAAATTAAGTTTCATAATCATTTTCAAATGGTACCAATTGGCAAGTAAAACAAAGAATACCAGAAAATAATATAAGACAAACATACATCTTGAGTGTTGATGACAGACTACTAAAATTGCTCGGAATCTCCCCACTTAGTTTGTTAAAGCTCAGGTCTCTGCAAGAGAAATAATTGAAAGTAAGGAATCAAAATGACTTCAATTCTCACAAAACTGGCTTATGTTTTAAACTCTTCGAAGCTCCAACTGTGAAGTGCCTATAGTCATCTTCTACCATAGTTGCCTCCATTGTTTCACTTGGTAGCTTATATTTGCATTGTCCACAAGTGCAGTGGGATGAACCATCTAGCAATAGCTTGTTATGAACTTCTGAGAGATTCGAAGATCCAACCAATTCTCCGCAACACTATGGGGAAAAGGACCTTTAAAGACCTTTAAAGAAACACTATGGAGCAAAAGACCTTTCAGGAGAAGTTACCGGTTATATGCAAATTAAAAAGTGGAAAAGGTATATATTTACTAACACGAGTTTATCCAAGTTTGTCATTGTTCCAAGGTATTCAGGTAATGGTCCAATAATATTACAACTCCTCAAAATCCTGCGACACAAACACATACCACTTCAAGTCAGCAACAAAATGGTACATCCTAGAAAGAAGGTTCCGGAGAAGAAATCAACTTACAGTGTCTCCAGGCTTCCCAGTTTATGAAGGAGGGGAAAAGTAGCTTGGGAACCATTTAAGTCACTGATTCTCCTGCATTTAATTAAGAAAATACAGGATTAACCATAAAATATTGTGGCAATGCATAAAAGTCAAGGGATTACAAGGTTTTACTTCCACTTACAAATCGGATAACTTTGTCAAAAGAGCAATGCCTGAAGGAATTGGTCCATCCAAACCACTAGCCATAATCACTCTGCGTACATCAGGATTGAAACAAAAACATGATCATGGAAATATTCTAAAACTAAACAACCATTGAATAAATCAAAACAGGTCGAGCACTCACAATTTGTTTAGATTTACCCAGTTTTGGATGAAATTGGGTATCTGTCCTTTAAAGTAGTTGCCACCGATCCGACTGCATTATGTAGAGGAATTAATTGATGGGAGTTTTTCAAAGGAAATGAGAATGTTGTACCTTATGTAAGAAATCCAAATTGTGAATAGAAAGAAAATAAACTTACAATTCCTTCAAAGTGGTCAGTTTTGCAAGTGTTTCCGGAAGCTCCTCGGTAAAATAGTTTGAAGTCAAATGCCTTCAACAATAAATGTAGCCAACCAGTAAATCATCGTTCTTAAAAATCTAGTGCCAATGTACATTTACTATTACAGCTAGCCTATGTTACATGCATGGAATCTTATAAATCAAAGTAATTGCCCATGTCGGACAAACTTTGGTAAAGAGTTTGGGATGTGCATCCAACACAATATCAGATTTCGGTACTTTAATTCTCTCATTTTGATGATGTTTTTGAAATAAAAACTTCGTGTGTATTTTCTTTACCCCATTTGATTTTAAGAACATCTATGAATAACTCACAACATATAATTAGGGAGACTAAGAGTATCCTGCGTTATACCCACAAATATTCCATTTGTCCCATATTGTTTGTCCATTTTTTACATGTTAATGTATTATGAAGAGAAAAAATTCATAAATGTGGAAGTACATTATTTGCTGATCTAATTGAAGATACGAGTGTAAAAAATGGACAAAGTACAAACAACAAGGGATAAAGGGAGTAAATATGGAAGATTGTTTCCGTCCATGCTAATCTTGTGGACAAATAGTGCAATATCTACAGATTTAAGCTTTAAAAGGCCCGATGCTTGTAGCTTAAAAGGCTGGATGCTTGGACACATACTCACGCCTGCTATGATATGGCGAATATCATATGGGATCTCATGAATAGGCCATCCCTGATATGTATAAAGTTTCCCTTAAACACTGGGGCCACCCGTCCCACCAACACTATCAAAAGACAATGTGAGCAAGTCTACTAACACAACATCTGCGTGCAACAGCTTACACAATAGTTGAATGTGGCAATGCTTGATTGATGATTGCAAAATGGTCATCCGCCAAACTATCAATCATGCAATGGCACATTGTAAGGATTGTTGTGCACACACATCGGTGCCTTAGTAGACTTCCCATATATATAATGACATAATGTTCTTCGAGTTCCTACAAGATGTTCTTGCTCTAATACAGACTATTGAAGATATTAGCCTACTGAAGTATATGCAACATGTGAATAAATTAAACCACAGCCAACATATATGGGTCTTACAGTCTCTCTAAGAGAGGAAGACTCCCAAGCTCTGTAGGAATGGGTCCTGACAATTGATTGAACTCCACGGTTCTACAAATATCAAAAATTCATACTCTAAGCAACAAAATCATTCAAAAAATTTACATGTATAATTATGAATTGAAATGCGTATAAAGATTTTTTTTACAGATTTACAAGCATGCTCATGCTTCCAAACTCTTTCGGGATTGGATCTGTTTCCCAGCAGAGAACTGCATTGACATAGTTGGCTATAAGGAACTATGAAACAAAAAAATCCTCAAGATACCATAAATAAAGTGTAAATACAAATATGTCATATATACATTCAAATACAAAAACATACAAAACTGGTGATACATACATGTGGACGAGTTTCATGGAACCCCATTCTGGAGGGATTGTACCGTTGACGTGGTTGCGAGTGAGATCACTGTGGGAATAAGAGTGCAAATTTGACAATTAAAATGGTTTCAATTGGTGCGCAAATGCTTGTTAAATAAAAGATTCTCATGGGCTAAATAAAAGCTTAAAATAGAGGAAATAAGGGCAAAGAATTAGGACCACCTTGGCCTAAATTAATATTAAGGCATTTTTTCCCGTATTTTCAGGATTTTTATTAAATTTATGTCCAACCTTTAAGATTAATCATTCTCTTCGACCAGAAGACTCAGAAAAACGGGTATGCCATCCGGTATGTGATAGCTTTGGTATTTATTATCGTCGTTATCCGATTTTTTTCAGTTTCAACTTATTTTTAATACCGTTTTATTGCTATCATCGAAAGGATTGATTAATCTCAAAAAATTTGACCAAAAATTAAAGGGTGGCACTAATGCCACGACTCAAAATGTTGTTGTCACGCATTGTTGTTAAAATTCTACAATACAGTATACGTATCTCATTCTGTATCTTTTTTGTATAGAAATCCTACGATACGATGGCGTATTCTACGATATATATGGGGTCGTATTCTACGATAAGGACCTCCCATTTTCGGATCAAATTTTGACGATCCAAACCACTCAATATTTTTAAAACGTGTTTTTAAGGGCCCTCACGAGAAATCATAAAAACCAAATACGCGGAAGGGCTTGATCTGATTAGTTTTCGATAAAAACATTATATATAGCGTTTTTATTAAAAACTGACTGGATCAAGCGCTTCCGGGTATTTTCTTTTTATGATATCTCGCGGTGCCCTTAAAAACACGTTTTAAAAACATTGAGCGGTTTGGATCGTCAAAATTAGGTCCGGAAACACGAAAATTGGCTTGGTCCTTATGGTAAAGTTCAATAAGAGCCCCTTATTAGAAGGGGATCCAATATATATATATATATATATACACACACACACACCAAGCTTCCCATCCAAACCAATAAAATCCGGACCCGTCCGCACCTCATTGTTCTGGACCAAATCTCAACGATCCGAACCGTTAGATGTGTTTAAAACGTGTTTTTAAGGTCCACCGCGAGGATTCGTGATAAAAAAACACTCGGAAGGGGTTGATCGGAGCAGTTTTTATCAACCCCTTCCGAGTGTTTTTTTTTTCACGAATCCTCGCGGTGGACTTTAAAAACACATTTTATATAGCGTTTTTAACAAAAACGGCTCCGATCAACCCCTTCCGAGTGTTTTTTTTTTCACGAATCCTCGCGGTGGAATTTAAAAACACGTTTTAAACACATCTAACGGTTCGGATCGTTGAGATTTGGTCCGGAAAGTGACGAAAAAATAATGGTCCGAACGTCCACTGGAAGCGTACTTTATATATATATATATATATATATGTGTGTGTGTGTGTGTGTGTGTGTATTTCGATTCAATACGTATCCTACGATTACTTAATGGAAGAAATTTAAACATTATTGTAAGAAGTGCAACCTCAAACGCATTAATCTAAGTCATTTGAGCGACATTCAAACCATTTGAAAGATATTCAATCTCAACTAGGGTTTGAATAAAAGAAAAATATACTTCGATCGTGTTTTGGGGGAATATTATTAGGGATTGTGTTTGAGAGAATTTTATTAGGGATTTTCTTTTTCTAACTAAGGTAGCAGGAAACCTCAATCTGATAAATCCCAATTGTGACTTAAAATTTTACAACTTAAAAACTTAGTTTGTTAGTGTTATCAGGTATAAATGCACGTTAATTGCTATTAATTATGGTTAACGTATCTTACGATATGCGATACGTATTCCGATACGATTTATAAAACAAGAAAAATGATACACAATACGTATCCCAATTTCAAAACTTTGAGCCACGACAAATCAAAACCCCAAGAGTTTAAAGGACCCAATTGCCCTTCAACAATGAAGAGTTTACAGGACGCACATCCTTTGTCTGCAATTCTTAGATCACAACTAAAATAATGTTTTCTAGCCTCCATGTATAAGAACCCATCTAATCTAATCTAATCTAATATAATCTTCCCCAAAAGACAACATGTATACGAAACATCTGAATGACACCTTGAATTCAGCGCCGTCTTCCTTGAAATCTCCGTGGTACGAACCCCAAATCTCAGGATTGAAACCCGAATCTCAGAATTTTGTCAAGTTGAAGTTGAATGGATGTTAATATTGACTTTAAGTTTGACTTTATCCCATCAAATCGCCCATCGTGCTGATAGATATAAGAAAGAAAAAAAACACACTGATCTGAAACCCAGTACCGATCCCTGCGTAATTGCCCATTTGTGCTGGTGGAAGTGGCATTTTACGGGAAAGAATTTGCATAACCTGACTAACTTAGACATCCGATTATAAATAGTAGTAAAAAATTGATAGGAACTCATCAGGATAATTTTGTCTTTTAGGTGCTGGGAGCCAGGAGTATTATCTTAACCACCAATTCTGTAAAAGTTAAAGGTGTTAGAGAGAAAAGTGATTTTATTATTTATTATTATTATATTTTTAACACGCCCATCACATGCCAGATTCTGTTCTGATACCATATTTGATTGTCAATTCATCTAAAATCTTAAGTTGTTAAAGGAAGTGGTAACTTAGCTTTATTTTCTCTTTACCCAAGCCTAATGAATTTAATACCTTATGTATTCCCAAACAAAATTACTTCGTCCACGGACATCCGTGTACGTACAATGCACGAATAGTACATCTCAACTGTCGAAAATGCTTTTGGACGGTTCGGATCTTAATTATTCTTTGACCGGTCAAAGAGTTCTTTGATAGTGCATCTCAACTGTCGAAAATGATTTTGGACAGTTCAGATCTTAATTATTCTTTGACCGGTCAAAGAGTTCTTTGACCGGTCAAAGAATAATTAAGATCCGGACCATTGATTTGTTGGAATAGACGGTTCAAATGTATGCATACCCATGTGTCCGTACGCATACCCGTGTTCATTCCCAAATTGGCCTGATTTTTCTTAGTACACACCTAATTCTACAATTTTTTAGCAATTGACAAAATCCTCATCCCTTTCCAACCCGAGAGCTAATCTACTGTCCCGAAAACTCTTCCCCAACTCCCTGTCCCGTTCAATCGACGGTTCAGATTCGCAGATGAACATGAATGCTTTGGATTTGTTTGGGGTGAGATGAAATCCGAGCTGTTGATTGCTCAGATGGAAGGGATAGGGAGTTTGGGACAACGGATCCTCTATCCTCCCTCACCACCCTTCTTCATCTTCAAACTCCAAATCCCCTACCAATCAATATTGAAGCTTTAAACCCCAACCAAAAGCCACGACCCGATGTCTCCCCTTAATCCAGAGAGAGACCTAAACAGACACTCATGAATTGATTCAATTGAGAATCCCAATTCTACAAGTCAGCCCTTCCATTGCAGATTCGGTTTCATGCATGAGGCTTCCAACTCGTATAATCTATGTATAGTCGAAGAGTCGTTCAAAATTACAACGCCAAACATTAATTATGTGTTTAGATTTATAGTTCCGAACAATCAACAATCCTCCAGATATACAATTTCAAACAACCAACAATCGGCGAGATTTATTATTTTGAACGCCTAAGGCCATCGTGTATATGAGTTGTTTGAATTTATAATTTCAAACAAACAACACTTGTTTGGATTATAATTCCGAACAATCCACAAATTAGTCGAATTTATAATTTCCTTCAATTAGCAATGGTGGCCTTCGTGATTTTGTTGTGGTTTAAGGCAACGGCAATAGCTGGAGATTTCGAATTGGAGGTAGTGGTAGTGGTAGTCGTGATGGAAGTTATAGATGATGGTGACGGTGGTTGGTCTTGTTTAGAGATTGAGCGATGCGGGAGGTATGGGTGAGGGAGGATGGTGGTCATTGGAGGTGTGGGATGATAAGGAGAAATAAAGAGGTGATAGCCATAGTGGTGGCTAGGCTAGGGGAGGAGGTAGTGGTGGCGATGGTGATAAGGGAGGAGTGGGTACTGAGAGAAGAATGGACAAAATAGTAAATTGACACATGAAGTGAGGGTACTAGGGGTGCACATCGGCCCTGAAGCCCGTCCAACCCAACCTATTTTTTTTAGGGTTCGGGATTAATATTTAGGCCCATAGGGCCCGGATGGGTTGAGATTTTAAGCTCGTTTACTAAATGGGTTGGATTTCAGAAAATCTCTTGAGGCTCAACCTAGCCCGACCCGATTAAAAAATATATATATGTCTGTTGTTACCGGTATAAGCCCTAGATGCTTATGTTTTTTTTTCTTGAAGCACGCACATATCTCTTATTATAGAATAGTTTTCATCTTTGTCTTCTTACTCTTCAATTTCTGCTATTTTCTTTTAACATTTATTTACTTTAATAGTTTTGCAAGAACTTAGAACTTTAACTATAATTATTATGATTGTGGATTCTAATTTGTAATCATTATGGTTGATTAATTTATTTTTGCGATACGCTATAGAAAATTAAATGGGCTTGTTGGACGGGTTTGGGAAATTAAAAATTTAATTGGGTAGGGCTTGGACATATTATTGGAAGTCCGATTATTAATGGGTCGGGCTTGAGCTTGCACAAGTCTCGTTATTATCTAGTAGAAGCCCGGCCAGAAACTAGCCCAGCCCGGTGTACGTGCACCCCCTAGTAGGTACTAAGGGAAAAAAAGGCCTCAAACAGAATTTCCCAAATATCGTGGCATCTAATTTTCAGGGCCAAGCGGGTATCACGTGGTACCCACGCGCACGCATCCGACCATCCATTTCGGTTTTGGATGGTCCGGATTTTGGAAAGAGAAATGGGAGAGAGATAGAGAGAGAGAGAGAGATGAGAGAAAGGAGGAGAGAGAGGGGAGAGAAAGGAGGAGAGAGAGGGTTTTGATCTGGGTGGTCCAATACAGTTTTAGATAGTCCAGATGCAGCGTTCGGGCACCATGTAGGCTCGGCCACGTGGTACCCACCCGGCATACAAATTTTTTTCTAATCAACAGATTATATCGTGGCATTAACGGCTCACAAAAAAAGATTAAGAGATAACTAAAAGAGAATAATGCCACTTGTTTTGAAAACAAACTAATGTAGGCCAAAATTCGATTATGAGTTAGGGTTACTTACATATTTTGGAGGTGAGGGAGCCTCACCAATTCTGTTGGGAGCATTCCCGGAAGATTCTGCATTTTCAGTGCTCTGCATTTTATCATGATTTGAGTGTAAGTATCATTGCCCAAGTGGTTGAAATTGGCTCATTCTTATTTTCTCTAAATTTTTAAAATCTGTTTCAGTTAAAAAAAAAAAAAAAAAACTAACAGAATTCAAAAGCGTCATCTAATAAACAAAACAAATCAAGTTATTTGAAGTCGAGTTTCCACTCGTTAAAAGCACTTTCAAAGATCAATTGGAAAACAAAGTTTGAACAATTTTAAGACTCGTTTAGCTCATTATGTATAAAAAAATTAAAATTACTCAATATCGGCTTGTGATCGAACTCATCTGAATTCCATTCGTTTTTATAATCGAGATAAAGCTTGAATTCATTTGTAAAACTAGTTAAGTTTCTTCTGGTTTTGACCATATCTTAAACA
Organism: Gaultheria prostrata; assembly: GCA_036023075.1. Lineage (NCBI taxonomy): Eukaryota > Viridiplantae > Streptophyta > Magnoliopsida > Ericales > Ericaceae > Gaultheria > Gaultheria prostrata. The sequence continues at coordinate 18,880 of JAXBDA010006362.1, forward strand.
ACGATTGAAATTGTTATAACACTTGACGTGAACATTACTCCCGCTAAAAATTAGTTTGATCCTTGCTCTTTTGTTTCATGAGCAAATCACATTTTTTAGGAACAAATGACTACGGGTTCATTTCATAATCCAAACTATTCATTTTACAAATCTCAAAGTTTTTTTTTGGCTTAAAAAATCAAGTTCGCCAGACATCGATATCAGGGATGGAGCCAGAGGGGGGCCAGTAGGGGCGGTCGCCCCTGCAAGAAGAAAAAAAAACCTCTAGTTTTATATAGAAAAAATAATAATATCATATGAATTATATAGGCTCGCTCCTGCATAGTATTTGAGAAAAAAAATATTGCCCATGCGTAGTGAAATTCCTGGCTCCGTCATCGATATCCATTTGAACTAGTCATATTTGTCACAAGAGAAATAGACAAACGGACAATACGATTTGCTCAAGTATTTACCAATGTCCGATTCAAAAAAACAGAGTGTGATATGTCTATGCATGAGAGAGAGAGAGAGAGAGAGAGAGAGAAAGAGAGAGAGAGAGACATGCGAATAATGTGGCAGACGGTGTGATTGACGAAGGAGCAATCACAGGTGACGTTATTCTCAAAATCAGCACCCACACCGAAATTCCCAAAATCATCTGGGGCATTTGTGGTGATCCAACCCCCTTGTTTTCCACTGCACGGATCAGCACCCACACTGAAATCCCAACCAGTCTTTCCCAATGTCTTCCGGATTTCTTTTAATGCTTCCACTGCAAAAAAAAAACCCAGAAATTTTATTGTTTTTTGATGATTTGAGGAATCAATTTACAACAAAATAATCGAGAAAAGAAAAGAAAAAGGATTTTTAATTTGTAATCTCTGTTCTTCGTAATTGATTACTCTGTTTCAATACCTTCATTAGGAGGAAGAAGAGTGGCTCCAGAGGCAAAAGTAATGAAGCAACTGAATATTCCAATCACTAAACTAGAACTTCGAGGAAATATCATATTGAATTAGAGAGGACTTTGAATCAGAGAGGAATGAGAGGATTGGAGGACAGAGAGTACTATAATATAGTATATTGTGAAAGAAAGGGAAATTTTTTTTGGGTACCTAATGGTACCACGTGGCTGAGCCTACGTGGTACCCGAACGTTGCATCCGGACTGTCCTAAAGTGTATTGGACGATCGATATTAAAACACTTTCTCTCTTTCTTTTTTCTTCCAAATCCGAACAGCCCAAAATCAAAATGAACGGCCTAAATGTGCCGAGAGGGTACCGTACTGAAAAATTGCTCGAAAAAAAGACTACATTGGACGGATCTGTTTGTCTTACTATGGAGGACTAACCGGTATGTACTTAAACATGTTTAAGAATGATGGACTTTGCAAGAAAAGAAAAAGTAGTAGTTAATTTCCTGAGCAAGCGACGTCATCAACAAAATTGCAAGGAGAGTTGGGAGATTCAATTTTGTAAGGTTTGGTGGGGCCCTTGCACAGAAAATTTACGGGAGGGGTTCAGAAAAGAGAGAATAGAAGAGATTAGGGGTTTTTTATGAAATTAAACACATAAAGTAACTTTTGGGTTGGGTTTGCTTAAGGTTTGGGAGTGGTAGGGACCACCTCTCTTAGCCAATAAGAGTGAAGGTTTTGTTCACCCTTTTTAAGTGAGGGTGAACAAATTTTTTTCCCCAACTATTACAAAACAAGAGAGGTAAATTTCCAAGAAATTTAATCAGTACTTCTGGGGTACGCCATATTTATAATATTTCTTTTATAGATTCGATTTGATTTTCTTTTTGGTGGACTGATATTTCAAAAGGATTAGGATAGGCCCGTGGTTGTGAATCGTTAATTATGTTTTTTCTTGAGATACCATTTTTTCCCAGTAACTTAGAGTATTTGGATTAGTTTATGTGCATATTGATTAATTTTTAGGGGATCAACTCCATCATTTACTGACAAGAGACTAGTATAAACCGAAGATCAGAAGACGACAGAAAAAAACCCCAAAATTTTGACCTTTTGACTTTTTTTTTTCCCATCGTCTTATGTAAACTTCTATTATTTTGATTTAAGAGCAACCCCAACAATGAGTTGGTAAATTAGGCAGTGTACAGTGCATATATCTATTATAACTTGACACTTTTTCTATCAACACTCCCTATTACCCTCCCTATTTTTAATAAAATATAATATATGGGGGAA
>JAXBDA010006363.1:0-21069 GCA_036023075.1 Gaultheria prostrata
GCTGTAATTCGTGTTTACATGCTTTGCGTGATTTCCGGTTTCCTCCTAGTACGTGATACTAACTTAAGCATCGGAGAGCCTTTGCCACGAAGGGCAAAGGTACTCTAACGGTTCTCTGTCTTGCAGGTTTAGAGGTACCATACGGATTCCAGAATTCTACCCTCTACAGTCAATATATGAGCTAGAGAGGTAAGAATAATTAACAATAAACAGCAGAAAATGGGAAAGAGTGATCAAGAGGAAGGGTGAAGAACAGAGTAGGAATGTACAGAAGAGACTAAGGCAGAAGATAGCTCTTAGACTAGTCTATGGCAGCCCCAAATGACCTAGAGAATGGAATGACCTCACTGGGAAGAATGTTCTCCTTCCAAATCAGTGATTATCCACTTTCTCCCTCTAGAATCAACCTTGGGAACGTGAGGGAATGTCTCATATTTATAGGCAACCTGAGCCAATGATCAGGCGTCAGGCTGTCGCCCTATAACATGAGAACACGTGTCCCCTCCGTACATCCTGACTGCGCGGGTGACGTCACCCACCGCGCGGCTGACCTGCGCGGCTAACTCGGGCGCGCTACTCCACCCCTCGCGCAGAGAGCCTCTTATTCTTTTATAGCCACCAAACCACAAGATCTCCCTTTATTCCCGTGTGGGCAAGGTTATGACCCGTTCGGTCGTGCCTATAGCGCAGCCAAGCCTCAAGGGGCCCCTCAAGTCCTACCTTCAGACCAAAGCAAGTATGATTACTTGGGCTAGAATAGACTAGCTTCTAGCGTTCTCGCCCATTTATCTGGGCCGCGCTAGTCATGATGAGACTTATGGGTTTTTCTCCATGTATGGATGGCCCATGGTCATATGGAGAAGTTTCCTTCAGTTGGGCCTTGAAGGGCGCGCAACTGGGAGCTACCGTGTGGGGTAGCCAGCGTTGATGGCTCCGAGCGGTCAGTGCCGCGTCCGGGTGCCACGTGTCACGCGGTGGTGTGTGACATATGTCATCATCTCATTGGGAGGTCAACCTTGAGATTTCTCCACGTAGGTCAATCCGTTGATCTTCCCTACTATAGCCCCCACGCGCGTGTGTGACACGCAAGCGCGTGGCCGTACTTTTTACACACTATTGTATGCGCGCGTGACGTCAGCGTGTGTCTTTTCAGTTGTACCTGCCATCATGGCGCCGTTTCCGATTTTCAAAAATTCCTGACAGAGGCGTCGCTTCGGCAGCTTTAAACGGTCGCTTCTTAAGGGGTTTTCATGGAAGCGACTGCTCACGGCACAGCAACTGTTGCTCCACTCCCTATAAATACCAGAGAGAGTCAGTGATTTTTCACACACTTGCAAATTCACTTTCTCTCTCTAAAACTTATTCTTCTCTCTTCCCCGATCCAAAGTTCACTTCTTTTCTAAAGCGAGTTATTCCTTCTCTGATCATGCCACAAGGAGAGCAAGGCATAGAAGGCAGGCCAGTGGTTAGAGGTGGGCCCGTCCCACCATCAGGGGAGTGGCGTAGGGCTCCGTACTTCAAAGGTTTGGAGGACCCATTCTGGGCAAAGGTTGAGTCCTACGACCCCATCAGTAGTGGTTCCGGCGATCCTCTTCCCATTGTTCCTGAGGTTTCTCTGGAGGATGCAGACCTTCTTCCCCCTTCTTCTGTTCCTAGATTTTGCGTCGAGAGAGGTGATTTCCCTCACTGTGCGGTGAACTATGCCGCCACTCCTCAGCCGCCTTCTTTCTGGGGCGATTGGGTAGATGTCGTGTTGAACGTGGAGGAGTATAAGAAGATCCTGGAAGACTCTTACACCATTGAGGCCATCAAGATTTCCAGGAGTCTGACGTTGAATAAGAAAATAAGAAAAATGAGAATCTGGATTTCTTGGTGTTGTGGTGGAGTAGCGACACACATACGTTTGTGTTCCATTGGGGTGAGTTTGGCCTAACTCTCCATATACTTCCGCGCTACTCCATCGTTCTACGCGCGGAGCGGCTGAATTTGATGGACACAGGTTTTCTATGGAGGAGCAGGAGACCGTGGCCAAACTGAAGTTGATGTACAAGAAGGCGGGCCCTCTGGGCTCTCAATGGGACAAGGATAGGAATCAGAGGGCTGCTACTAATCCCAAGAAGACATCGTGGAACAGCTGGATCCGCTACTTTTTCAAGGATTACCAGTCGGAGAAGGTGGGGGCCACAGAGTGCAAGTATATCGATGGCCCAGAGTTTGAAGGTGATTACTACCTGCCCACATTCATTGTGTTCTTTCTGTCTTTCTTCATTTTTCCCGACTTTCCAGTCGACGTGCCAAGTGAGTTTACCTACCCCTTGGCGGTGAAGATTGCCCAAGGGAAGCGGTTTTCCCTGGGGCCACTTTTCCTTGGCCACTTGTACCGACAACTCGACCGGCTCTCTGAGGAATTTGCGAGGTCAGTGGGTCGCTATGAGATTGCATCCATGATTCATACCCAATTTCTGACCGCGTTAGTTTACGAGTATTTCCCATCAACAGCCCCTAGAGCGAGGAAGTTCCCTCCGCAGGTTTCCAAAAGAGTAGTTGATGAGCGCGGGCGTCCCATCAAGGAGGCAGATGGGCGCTACAAGGTGACGTTGGAGGGTCCTGTCTGGCCCATCATACTCTGCTGGGATAATGCCACCACCTCTAAGCTATGGGAGGACTATATGGATGATGAAGCTCGGCTGTACCCGCACCCTTATACCCAGGTTTTGGATGGCATCTGTTGCTACAGTTCTATCAATGCGCCCAAGGAGGTGGACTTTTCTGATCAACAAATGGAGAGGCGTGGGCTAATGATCAGCATTTTTGCTATGAGCCGCCTGTGCTATCTTCCTTCAATGAGCTCTGAGGGCCGTAAGAAAGTTGTTTACCGACTGGACAGGGTGGCGTGGCAGTTGGGATATGACCAAGTGGTTCCAGGTGCAGGGCCCGAGCCTGCGGAGTTTGTGGAGACCTTCAACTGCTTTTTGTTAGGTTATTCTGATGCACTTCTGAATGGGGTTACGTATTGGCGCTTTCCAGACACACTTCGCATTCCGTTGGTAACACCTCTTTATCGTTTGTTTTGGTGGAAAAACTTGGATTCCTTTTATGGTTTTGTCCAGGGGAACGCGTAGCCAGCCAGGCCACACGTGGTGTATAAGCCAGATTTGTCTTTGCGCACTATGAAGCCATAGGCTGCTGGTTGGCGCGGGGTACAAAGCCGCTGGGTTTTGAAAGGAGGTGCGGGAGTGGCGGACGTTGGTGCTGAAACAGCTGTGCCTATATCTTCTTTGGCAAGTACCAGCGCTCGCACAAAAGTGTGTACCCGGTCGTAGGCAGCGCAGGAGGTACCTGAAGATTCCGTTGGAAGGCCCACTCGGAGGAGATTAGCAAGGGTACAATTTTGTCATTGTTATTTCCTTCCTATTTCCTTTCCATTTATCTTTCCTGTACACCTGTTTGATTCGATCCCTTTTCTCTTTTATAGGCTGATACTGGACAACCCGTGATTGCACGGAGGTCTTCTCCCCTCGTCTCTCCACCTCTTTCTCCTGCTCAAGGTGATACAGTCGTGCGCACTGGTCAGGAGTTGGCAGAGGAGTTGGAGCGCAGGAGAGCGGCGGGAGAGCCACTCCTCCCTCCTGAGTTACGCAGTGTGCCCCTCCAGCAGCGGGATGATAGCGATGATGATGACAACGTCCCTATCAGCGTGGTGTTGGCGTGCCAGGAGGGTATTGAGCCAGTTGAACAAGAAGTTGTTGAGCCAGAGGACGATGACCCTAACCATCCTCAAGCCCAGGAGAGGAGAGAATTTCTTGAACAGCTTAGCGAGCGGAAGAGTGATTCCTTGGACAAAATGCTTGAACCACGCGGCGCGGGAGAGATTGATCAACATCCGGTGACTACGCGCAGACCTGATGAAAAGCAGCCCGCAGAGGAAGGGAGCACAGAAGAGGGCTTTGGTCAGGGCTATGAGATTGAGCCCTATGTCGACAGTGATCATGAGGGTCTAACATCCGAAGGGAGTCAGCCCTTTGAAGAGGGTAATGTGCCACCCCAAACTGTCAGCGCTGTGCAAGTTCATACCAAGTCGTTGGCTACAGGGCCCCTCACTGGTGCAGGTATTCATAATAATGATTCCACAAGCACTTTTCAAAGCATAGGGGTCATATCCAACCGCGCTCTGGGCTAATCCCCATTCATGAACACAGCTTAGGAGATTATGTACATGTGATCAATTTTGCACACCCAATTATTGATGACCTCTTCCGCGATGATTTTTCAGAGTTAGAGGCAGCGGCTAGGCTGCGCGGGAGTATGGTTGAGGAGATTCTGGAGGAAGCGGAGCCTGCGCATGAGCCACTCAGGCTGCACACTTCTGTGAGGGATGCTGCTAATCAAGAGACACTGCTACGAGCCCCACGGAGGTCCGAACACCTGAAACCACTCCTCCTGGCAGCGGCGCCATGGTAAGAGTTGAAAGGATTTCGGTGCCTTCACACCCGCCCTCACCTGCTAGGCGTGAGCCTCAGCAATGCACAGCAGCTCAGCCCCCCGGCCATTCTGACTCTTTTGTCAGGGTTGTTGGTGAGTCGCATGCAGAGACAGAAAGGATGCTTTTCAAGCAATTCCGAGTATCAAGGGCCTACGCGCCCATCTTGCAGTGGATTGAGCAGACGCACCCAGAGACACTTGCGAGCTTCAAGGCAAAGAGTGAAGTGATGGGTGGGATGTGGCTGGATAATTTCTGCGCCCTGTTGAGGAGCTTGCATATGACCAGTATGATGGATTTTACTACCTCTTTTTTCAACAGTGTCAGAGCTAGCTTCGTTGATCTAGAAGACTTGGGCGTTGACATCAGTTGGGTTGTCGCGCATTTGGACAAGCTTCATGAATGCCGTAAGGAGATTAAATTGCTGCCCCGATTTGTAGATAAGGAGTTCGAGATCCTAGAGCTGCAGAAAGATATTGAGGACATGCAAATTGAATTACAGAAGAAGAAGGACGAACTAACCGCTCTTGTTCAGGAAAAAGAGGCCCTTAGTGTTGCGCATGAGGCTCCCATTGATGATAGCGACCCAGTTTCAAAGGGTCTGTTCCCTGCGCGCATGTAGGGCTTATTTTTATGTTAGTTTGTGATGTACTAGATTTGCCCCACCGTATAATTATGGAAATCTTTGTGGTTCTTTTGTTGCTCTTTCTCGCGCCTTTTATTGTTTCTTTGCATGTCCTTATCTGTTACGCTTCCCTAACTATTTTTACTTTCCTTGGTTAACCAGATTACTTTGAATAATTCAATCATAAAAATTGCAATATGAACTGAAACTCTATTCATGATCTTGGTTAGAGCCAAAGATAACATATTTCACTAAAGAATTGACAGGAATCGTCAATCATGAAATATACAACAACAAATAAAGGAAAGAAAAGATAACTTATGGCTGGCTCGCCAGGAACAATGCATCAAATTGAAAGACTATGGATAATACTACTTGATGAACTTAACATTTATGGGCCCCGTGAGATGACCATCACTGACCTTGGACAACTTGTAGTGCCCGCTTGAACTTGACTTGATGACCTCATAAGGTCCTTCCCACTTGGGGGTAAATTTCGGGAGCTTCACATTCCTCATAACATCCATGGTCGACTTCCAGACGAGATCCCCTGCTTTAAACTCTCCCGGGATTACACCTCTGTTATAAAACTTAGCCACTGATTCCCAATATTGAAGCCGGTGTTCCGCTGCAATTTGCCTTCATTTTTCTAAGGCCTCAAGATCGGTGCGCCGCTCTGCCTCTGTTACTTCTGTGGCCAGCGCCAGCGCCAGCCGCGCGGAAGGTACACTTAATTCCACTGGGAGGACTGTCTCAGCACCGTAGACAAGGTTGAAGGGGCTAGTGTGCGTGGCCTTTCTTTTCGATGTTCTGTATGCCCAAAGAGCCGTGATCAAATGCTCAGCCCACGCCCCTCCATTTTCATCCAGGAGTTTACTCATTATCCGTGTCAGGGACTTGTTTGTTGCCTCCGCTTGGCCATTTCCCTGAGGATAGTAGGCCGAAGACGTATGATGCTCAATGAAATAAGAATCTAACAGTTCCTCCACGTTTCTGTTAATGAATGGTGTCCTGTTGTCTGATAGTATTACTCTAGGTATGCCAAAACGACAGATGATATTTTCTCTGATAAATTGTGCCACAGCCGCGCCGGTCGCATTTCTGAGAGGAACTGCCTCTACCCACTTGGTGCTGACTTCTGTAGCTGCCAAAATCCACTAATATTTTTTGTGAGTGCGGAGTTATGGGCCCTACCAAGTCCATAGCCCAAGTGTGGAAGCGGTAGGGCGCACGGACGACATGAAGTTCAACCGCTGGAACTTGCACCAGATTTCCAAACTTCTGACAAGCATGGCATCTGCGCACGTGCTTCTTCGCATCTGATTCCATTCTTGGCCAATAATAGCCAAGGTGGATGATGTGCTCATAAAGCTTCCGGCCACCTAGGTGCTCCAACTCGTGGGATTTGTGCAAGACTTCCTCGGCCTCCTCGTTAGATAGACATCGCAAGGGAATGTGGTCTAGGGCCCTTCTGTATAATTTTTCATTCTCCATGAAGTAGCGGTTGGCACTTATTTTGACCTCCCTTCGATACTCTTTTTCCATGGCCAGGGCGCCCTCGTGCAAGAAATCAATGTACTTCTGCCTCCAGTCTCTTTCAATTGAGAAGCAACATTCCTGCTCCAAGGTGAATAGTGAGCAACCCTCGCAACCATTGAGGATTGCCGCAGCATCTCGCTTCATATCTGGCCAATAATAGCCCTGTCTCTGGATTCTTGGGTAGAGGTAAATCTCATTTTCTCCGCAGGTTTTGTCATGGATCTGACGCAACCTTCATTCACCTCCTCAGGACCAATACAGCGCGCTAGCCATCCCTGAGGGCCGCGGTAGTATAGCTGTTTCCCCACCATAGTGAACTGCGCGACTTTAGATATGGGCAAGCTGCCCTTTCCAGTTGTTAATCGCTTTATGATCTTTTCCCGCCATTCACCTATGGCGCGCACCTCATTCATTTGCTCAACTACAGACGAGTTTGTTCTTTTAACAATCTCTATTGATACAGCGCCTTCTCCAAATTCCATCTTTGCTCCAAGGCTGGCCAGCGCGTCTGAAAACCTGTTGTCTGACCTGGGCCTGTGGATGATTTCCACATCCTCGAACCGCTGCATCAGTTTCTGTACAGTGGCCCTATATGGTGCAAGACTAGGCTCTTTAAGCGCGTACTGGCCTCCTGTCTGTAGAATAACAAGTTTTGAATCCCCCACAATTTTTAGGGTTTTAATCCCCTTTGTGATGGCTGCCAGGAGCCCTAGGATCAAAGCTTCATATTGTGCCTCATTGTTCGAACACTGAAATGCCAATTTGTACGCCAGACATTCGCGCTGACCATTACTGAATTGTAAGACTATCCCCGCGCCACCTGTACCTCCTCCTGCGGCCTTAGCGTCCACGTGACCTTGTCGTCTATGGCAGCTAACGCTTCGAAACCATCGCCTGGGAGTGCGTCTTCGATTGGTTCGCACTGTCCGCTTGGGAATTGCGCCAGTAAGTCAGCCAGGGCTTGACATTTGATTGCACGGGGTGCTAGGCAGGTGATTTCAAATTCCGTCAGTGCTAAAAGCCAGCGCGCCACTCTCTCAGTGAGAGCTGGTCGCGAGAGCAAATATCGCACTGGGTCACTCTTTGTGACAATGTGAATTTTGAAGGATAGAAAATAGTGACGGAGTTTTTGCGCAGTGAAGACCAGCGCCAAGCTGTGTCGCTCTACATGGGTATATCGCTTTTCAGCCCCCTGTATTTTTTGACTGATATAATATATTGGTCGCTCCGCTCCATCAATATCTTGGACAAGAAGGGCCCCAATGGATCTTGGGGTGGACGTCAGGTAAAGAATTAGTGGCTTCCCTTTTTGCGGCGCGATCATTGTTTGCGGGGAAACTAAGACAGCCTTGACTCTATCAAAGGTCAGCTGGTGATCAGCGTGCCATTCAAACTTTGCCTTTCCTTTCAAAAGATCACTGAAAGGTGCTGAGATTTCCGCAAGCGCGGGGATGAATGTTCGTAGGTAAGACACCTTCTCTAGGAACTTTTTGAGGGTTCTTTAGGAGTGGGGCGAGGGCATTTCCACTATAAACTTTATTTTCGTCTCATCTGCTTCAATTCTGTGTCTGTGAACAAGGAATCCTAAGAATTTTCCTAACGCTACCCCGAACGCACATTTGAAGGGGTTCATCCTCATGTTGAATTTTCTGCATCTTTTGAATACTAACTCCAAATGTTCAAGATGGTCAAATTTTTCCTTTGATTTTACTACCAAATCATCCACGTAATCCTCAACAATGTGATGCAGCATATCGTGAAGGATTGTTGTCATCGCGCACTGGTAGGTGGTGCAAGCATTCTTGAGTTCGAATGGCATGACAGTCAAGTAAAAGTTTCCCAACGGGGTTCTGAATGTTGTCTTCTCCGCGTCCTCTGGAGCCATCTTAATCTGATTGTACCCGTTGAACCCGTCCATAAGGGAAAACAATTGGTGTCTGGATGTCATGTCAACCAATGTATCAATATGGGGCAGCGGGAACTCATCCTTGGGGCAAGACTTGTTGAGGTCGCGGAAATCGACACACACCCGAATTTGGCCGTTCTTTTTCACGGGTATAATATTTGCAAGCCAGAGCGGATATTGGGTTGGCTGGATAAAGCCTGCTTTCCTCAGCTTCTCCACCTCTTCTTTAGTCTTCTCCTCTAAGTCGGGTTGGTACTTGCGTTGACCCTGCTTAACAAGTTTGGAGTTTGGGAACACATTTAGATGATGAGACACCAACTCGGAGTCCAATCCTGACATTTTTTCATAATGTCAAGCTAACACATCGATGTACCGCTGTAGAAGCGATATCAATCTTCCCTTTAGGCCACTCTCGAGCGCCGCGCTAACGAACACAGGCCTCGGAGTTCCTTCTCCAATTCGTAAATTAACTTTTTCCAAAACCTCAGGCTGAGGTTTCGGACCATCTTGCATGCACTTTGGCACGGGTTCTAGCTTTACAACCTCTTCTTCTTCCATCGGCTTTGGGATTTCTTCCTCGCCTTCTATCCCATCAACCTCTAGGCAGCGCGGGTCAGACGCCTCAACTTAGCTGTCTGGCCCGCCGCCCCGTCATAAACAATAGACGGTCCTGCCACCCTCTATCACCTTCATGACTTTCCTTGGACCTGAAGCACTCGTTGTAGGTGGGCTCCGCTTGCTCGCGGGCGCCTCTTCTCTCGGTATTGGTGGGCACGGCCGGCTTGCAGATGCCGCCCTTGAAATCTTCCCACTTAGAGAGATTTACCCCAAGTGGTCTCGAGATTACCGCGCTAGAGGCCTCCTGGAGTTTCGTGAAGTACACTGCGTCGGAAAGATGAGCTTTGCATGCCTCAAACGGCCTTTCGGATGCGCCTATAGTAACCTGCTTGCCGTCCCAAATGCCTTTTAAACACTGGTGGTAACTAGACGGCACCGCCGCGTATCTGTGCATCCAACTTCATCCCAAGATGATGTGATAATTCGTCTCTGCATCAATGACATGGACTTTCGTTGTCGCACAGATAGGTCCTACTGAAAGGTTGACAACAACGTACCCTAGGGAGTCCTTCCTGTCGCCTTGAAATCCCGTGATCCCTATGAATGACTTGATCATTTTCTCTTCTATAAGGCTAATCTTTTTCAATGTGGCCAGTGGCATAATGTTGATGGACGCTCCTCCGTCCAACAAAGCATGTTTAAGTTCCACGTCATTAATGCGCGCTGTCACGTACAGTGGCCTGTTGTGCGAGTATGGGACTCTCTTATCGGTATCAGAGAAGGAGATGGTGTTAGAGTCGGTCCTGATGGTTCTGGGAATGGATCCTCCCTCCGCGGCGCAAGCCTCATGTCCTTCTTGCGCGATGGCGACTATTGCCTTGGTCATCTTAAGCCGTGCCCGCGCGGAGAACCCCATTCCATCAAATAATGCTCTGAATTTTGGACTGTTCTGTAGAATCTTGGCCCCACTCTCTGGATCAGGGGTGGCTACCACCGAAGTATCATATCCCGCAATTTCATCAATCTCATCATAGAAAGTAGTCATGTAAGCTTCCTCATAGCCATCATCTTCTTCATATTCCCAATCTTCCGAGTGTCCATATGTTCTTTCATAGCGATAGTCCTCTTCATAACCGTAGACTTCCTCGCAGTCATAAGTTTCCTCATAGTCGTACATTTCCTCATAGTCGTACGAATCCATGTCCCTCATAAAATCGAAGCATTCAGCCATGTTGGCTGTCCCATGCTCGGGATAGGGGTTCGTGCGCACGTCTTGAGGCTTAGTCGTGATGCGCAACTCGTTGTTGTCTAGCTTCTTTTTAAAGATTCTCCTCAATGTCCAACATTCGCTCGTTGGGTGCTTGGGTGGCGTTTCAATTTATGGCAGTATCAGTTCTCCATATGCTATCCATTCCTTGACTAGTTCTCTCACCTCATCAAGGCTACAAGGGTACTCTGGGGCTGCGGGAGCATCCTTGAACGTTTTCTGCTTCTTCCATCCTCCGTTCCCATTTCCATTGCCTCTTCCCCCCTGCGACTTGCGCGAGGGTTGAGTGGAAGTTGCAGCCGAGGCAACAGATTGAGGTTTCTTTCCCTTCCAGCCACTCTAGGTGCCACGCGAAGCGCGCACGACAGTGTATCTTAATTTATACGTTGCCTCCAGTAGTGCGGAGACGGTTTGGATTTTAACGTTGACAAGGTATGGCTGGAACTGAGCGCAAGGCCACAAGTGCATATTTTCACCAAGTGCTCTTCATCGACTGGTTCGAGGCAATGCACCGCGCGATCCTGAAACCGCTTAATGTAGTTAACTATATCTTCATTGTGACCTTGTACCTCCTTAACCAACGACAAGCTTGTGACTCTTTCGCGCGTTTGAAAGAATTTAGTGTAGAAGCGGTTCACCATTTCTTCCCAAGTAGTGATAAGAGTAAGGTGTAAGACTGACATACCATGTGTACGCGCGCGCGGTGAGGGACTTGGAAAATTCGCGCAAGCGAAGGTTGTAATCCCCTAAATAAGCCCCTAAGGTTTCAGTGAACCTTACGACGTGTTCATGCGCGTTGCCCTCCTTTCCATCAAACTTGATAAACTTCGGCGGGGTCTACCCTTCAGGGTACGGAATCTGTAGGATAGACAAAGGGTAAGGTGGTTGAGTATCAGGGCTGGGTAGGGAGGGTAGAGTTGCTTTGGTTTTCTCTTTCTGAAAGAGGGCCTGAACGTCAGCCATTGTAACAGCTTGGTGTAGACCATTCTCTCCATTGCCCCCCCTTTGGTGAACCGAACTTGTTCCAGTGGCCTGAGCCGCTGGAACGACGTGAGCTTGGTTGTTTGCTAGGTTTAGGGTTTGTGGGCCACCACCAACAGGACCTACACCTTGAGCTCCTTGGGCCTGTTCGGCCCCAAGCGCTTCTGGTGCATTCGGTCCAGCCCCAGCATGGATCTGGTGAGCCGCCTGTGCTGGTGGTGCCTTTGGCAGGGCTGCTGTGATAACCTGCGTGAGACCAGTAATGGCTGCTAGGAGCTGCATCTGGGTAGCCTGCATCTGAGCGATGGCGGTTTGCATAGTCTGAAATAGGTTCATAGACGGGTTTCCCTGGTTTCCACCACCACCTTCATTTTCAGCTTGACTGGAGGTTGCATCTTCCACAAAAGGTGGTCCATCATGAACCAGATCGTTAATATTGGTTGGGTTGCGGGCTGCCATACCTAAGTTTTGAAGACCACTTCTTCTGTTTACCATCACTAATCTACCTCCCCAGCTGAGTCGCCTATTGTAAGTGAGGTTCTAAGACAAGTCAATATATGGGCTGGAGAGGTAAGAATAATTAACAATAAACAGCAGAAAGAGGAAAAGTGTGATCAAGAGAAAGGGTGAAGAACAGAGCAGGAGTGTACAAAAGAGACTAAGGCCAAAGATAGCTATTAGACTAGTCTATGGCAGCCCCAAATGACCAAGAGAATGGAATGACCTCACTGGGAAAATGTTCTCCTTCCAAATCAGTGATTATCCACTTTCTCTCTCTAGAATCAACCTTGGGAACGTGAGGGAATGTCTCATATTTATAGGCAACCTGAGCCAATGATCAGGCGTCAGGCTGTCGTCCTATAACATGAGAACACGTGTCCCTCCGTACATCCTGACTTCACTAGTGATGTCACCCACCGCGCGGCTAACCCGCGCGGCTTACTCGGGTGCGCTACTCCACCCCTCGCTCAAAGAGCCCCTTATTCTTTTATAGCCACCAAACCACAGGATCTGCCTTTATTCCCGTGTGGGCAAGGTCATGACCTGTTCGGTCGTGCCTATACCGCAGCCAAGCCTCAGGGGCCCCCTCAGGTCCTGCCTTCAGACCAGAGCAAGTATGATTACTTGGGCTAGAATAGACTAGTTTTTAGCGTTCTCGCCCATTTATCTGGGCCGCGCCAGTCATGAGACTTATGGGCTTTTCTCCATGTATGGATGGCCTATGGTCATATGGAGAAGTTTCTTCAGTTGGGCCTTGAAGAGCGCGCAGCTGGGAGCTACCGCGTGGGGAAGCCCGCGTTGATGGCTCCTAGCAGTCAGTGCCGCGCGCGGGTGCCACGTGTCACGCGGTGGTGTGTGACATTTGTCATCATCTCATTGAGAGGTCCACCTTGATATTTCTCCACGTAGGTCAATGCGCTGACCTTCCCTACAACAAATAGTCAAATATATTCCAACATATTCAATATCACCATAGAGTAACACATAAACCACATTACATAATGTCTCAAAACATCTCCATTACATCAACTCATAAACATTTCTCAAACGTCATTACACAATGTCTATTTTTTCCAAAATGAAGCCAACAAACCCATAACATAAGAACATGAAACACTTCATCAAGTACCAACCAGTTGTTACTAGGATCTTCAACGGGGATAAACCTGAAATCAAACATCACAACCAAATTTAGAGTACATCACATGTGTTAAGAAGTTCAAAGAGACTAAATTTTTTTGTGTACCTTGGATTGTCAACAATTACATTTTTTTTTTTTGATCTGCATTAACAATTACTTTGAAAGCTCAATTTAAACCTTTCTGCACTCTTCTTTTCTTTTTTGGGATTGACTGAAATAAAGAGGAAACTTAAAATCAACGATAACTAATAACATAGATTGCTCAAAAGAAAGCACAAAGTTCTAATTTAACTTTGCTGAAGAGAGCTTGTTTTCTGTTAAGTCAGACCATATCAAGACAAGACAAGTGAACAAGGGAATTAGTGACTAATACCTGTATATGAGAGCTAGCATGGACATAAAAATGGGCAACTTTCTGAAAAATTACGACCAAAAAGTTACTGTGAGACTGGTTGGTTAATGGGGAATCCTTTGAAAACAAGCAGAGCTGCCCCTGCATACCAAACCTTTCACCCAGCCCAACCTAAAACTGACCCCAGGTCAAAGTGGAATCGAATCGAGCAAATGGTATTACAATAAGGCAAATAAAAAAAATACTACGAATAAGGTACATATTTGCGTAATGAAGTTCAGACTTCAGATAGAATGAGTAGAAATCAATGATGCAATGGTGAAGGGATGGGCAAGTATAATTATAAAGTCACACAATTCAAAAGAGTACATCAACTAAAAGTTCACATGTATAGCTATTCCCAGTTCAAAATTTTGAGGCTACAGTTGTCGAATGTTTGGTTCCTAGTTCGATCCCCTGCTTACACTTAATCTCTTAATTGTTAAGGCATTCTCGCTAAAAATAACGGTTTGTTCAAGGGAGGCCCAAGTAAATACAAAACCTAGAAAAGTAAATTGGCATTGTCGACCGTTCACCTATCTGACTGGTGATTGAAACTATGATCACCAGTTATGCGCTACGATAGAGTAAATACAAGTTTGCTTTTCAAATGTTGGGGTTACGCGTGCAGAAGACGAACCACCAGGGGTAAGGTGCAGTTTAACAAACCAAACTCTAGTTAAAACCTACAGTATCACTCAGTACAGTGGTGAACCATTATCAAATTTATCTTAAATATTCCAAGAGATGTTCAAAATAGCAGACAAGTTTCATTCAATGGTGCTTTTTAGTAGAACGACATAACCGGCAGAATTCAACTTGAAACCTAATCCAGTATGGTCCCGAGGGTTTAAACTACTATGTCATCTCTCAAGTTCTTTGGCAATAAGAGATTATACAGATATCTATCACTGATCATTCAACATTATTTAGTCTAGGGAAAAGAGGATGATTGCTGCTAATAAATCGAATAACATAAAGCTACAGAAATGGTGATATAACAATCAGTCCTAACTCCGGGGGCAGACTCTGGAAAATCACTTGTTGAGATCACGGCTGTTCAAATAAAGGTGACTTACAGGGTCACCAAAAAATGATACTATTTGCAGCGGTGAAGATCCAACATACTCTCTCTCCAACTTTGCTAAACAAATCTCTGCAGTGTACTTAGCAAGACTATGTTTCTGAGTAAAAGGTTGGGCTGCGTACTCGTCAAATGGTATCCACTGTGAAGGGAAGTGGGAAAGACAAACAATAGCATCGTTAGTTATTGCCACACATTGTTCAACACAAGAAGAACCAACCAAAACCACTTGCCTAAGACGTATGTGCAACGGAAGGAAAGGTGTTTTTGGATTTGGTTCCTTCGCGTGTTTTCGTTTTTGGCTATTTGTTTGGCCATCTTTTGTTTTCGCTGTTTCGCTCTTTAATATATCTTTTCTGTTGATCAAAAAAAAAAAAAAAAAAGGAGAGTCCCTTACCCCGGTACACCCCTAAAAAGACAAGGATGATGGTCGATAAATTGGATCAGATTTTGCAGTTCTTGCCATTCATTCAATAAGATGGTCTTGCATGTGCAATTGAATCTCATTTAGTAAGAATGACGTGGTTCACATTGAAGGAAATGCTAGGAGAGGGAGGGTAAAACTAGTGAGGTTGACTCTGCGAGCAAAGTAAAGACATAACATTTGTGATCTAAGTTTCTAACTAAAACTATGATCCTCAGCAAACCTGAATAGCTGAGAGAGATTTATGTTACCAACCGCAAATGATTGGATTAAACTCTTTGGAGTTGAGTGGAAGACACATTCAGGCTACCAAGAAAATGAAAGACAAATAAATTTTGACTGCTATCAATTTAAGCATTTTTATTCAAGTGATCGAATACAAGTCAGCCAACTTTCACACAACATACTGCCAAACTTCAAACCTATGGTTAATCTTAAATGTGAGGAAAGAACTTCGATTATGCCAAATGCACACCTGAAAGCAAGTATTTCCACAAACTTTGCGTCAATCTACAAAACCATCATCACAGAAGCATCAGAGACACAAATAGGTAAAAAGTTGAAAACTTACGACTGGAATACAAAATTAGACTTTTCACTTACTCCTGTTTCTTCTTTTACTTCTCTTTCTGCTGCTGCAAAGTGATCCCCACCCTGTCGATATAACGGATCAAATAATGGTTGAAAGGTCATTGCAATTTATCTTGTCAAAGTAGAGCTTAGATTGTACCTCATCGACAACTCCAGTAGGGATTTTCCATACCCCTGTACCTCTGAATTTGCCATTCTTCTCCTGGACCACAAGCAACTGCCAACCACTTTCCAGATTCAAATCAACAAATAATACAGAGGGTCCACACATCTAAAACAAATTATGAACTAGTGCATTACCAAATTCAAGCATGCTTGGAGATCACATTCAGGAGGCGTATATGAGGGAAACCAAAGCAAAACATGTTTCATTAAGTTAAGCATACTGCTCAGAGAAGAAATCCTATGTGGGATGGACATCAACTAACAAAAGAAAGTAAACAAGCTAGATGAGTATCAAGTAGAATCAACGAGTAACCTTCACTATATTATACCTCGACCAGACATCTAAAAAATTATGTAATTCCAGAGGATGACTTTGAAGATCTGACAAAATCTACAATTTGTTGGACTGCATGAAACCAAATCTCCTTTATACAAACAATTTAATGAATCTGTACCATTCCAGATTTTCTTGGCATGGAAAACATTAAAACTCCACAAAGGCGAACTATTAAGCAGAAAAATCTCCTCAGAAAAGCAAGTAAGCAAGTCCATGGACTTGAATCTACTAGATGTGCATATTAGCGAAGATGGTTACATGCTCATAAAATGGCAACTTTATCCAAATTATAAGTAGTTGGAAACTAGTAATTGTTATGGCCGAATACCTCTCTTCTATCATTCATGACAATAGCACCAACCCCTACTCGATGTGAAGCATTTGCAGGGAGAGTATTGGTTGATTCAGGAAGCCAATGTGTGCCATCATCAGATAATGAGGCTCAGCGTGGTGGTAGCCGAAGCCTTCCTGCCTCCAAGATATTAGATTATCAAGCACAAGTAAATAGGCAGAAAATAATTCATAAGAAATAATATTAACATTATCACCAAATCTAAAGTATGCTCAGGGAATCAGTCATTTTTCCCACTGTTTTCACAAATTAGATTGAATGCGGATTTGGAGCCCTGTCTTGAAGGCTTGTGCTGGTCCAAATGCCATGGACTGACTAATCCAAATTCTTTCTTTCCTTCTTTCTATCTATCTTTAAAAAACAAGTAACTTTAGATTATGTATTTACCACCCAAAAAAAAAAAAAAATCCATATTATGTAGCAGTTCCTCTTTAGTTGTTTGTTATTTTCAATACTTTCTAGTAATATATAGATGTATAAAGGGTTAAAAATAACACATCATTCTAAACTAATGATGAGTTTTTTCTTTTCTTTTTTTCGATTCTTCCAAAAACAAAAGAGCCCAGCCATACAAACAAACATATGTACCAATTTTCCACAATAGAGGATAAGAAGATAAACCGATAAGGAAAAATTAGGGCTTAAGATATACCTCGCCGGTGGGAAAGAACAAGAATTATCGATGCAAGAGAGAGGAGGAGGGTAAATTACCGGCAGAGTTCAAGGAACCACACCTAATTGGTGCATAAGAGACCAAGAGAGTTTTGCTTTTTGGAACAGGATTCTTTAGAATCGGAGGAATGAAAAATCATGGCTGTGTTTACAAGGGATTGAAGGAGTAGATATGCGAAACCAAAGAGAGAGAGAGAGGGAACATACCAGTATTTCGAACATTGAAAGATTACAACTATATTTTCTAACAACTACTTTCCTAAACTACTTCAAACTGAGTTCGAATTCCTAAAACTACAATCCTAACTAGGGGTGCTCACAGTCCGGATCGGTCCGGATTGGCATGAATCCAATCCTAATCCGCGAGTCACGGTTTTTAGAAAATAGAAACCGTGTCCAATCCAAAAGTCCCACGGTTTGGTTCCAATCCGATCCGTGAGTCACGGATCGGTTCCGGATTTGTCCACGGATTTTCAACTTATTCTAAAAAAAAATCATCAATTCATTTAAAAATCCAAACTCAATATTGAAACAAACACTTCACTAATACAGTTAATAGATAATACTCCCTCCGTCCCGCAAAGTTAGACACTTTTACTATTCCAGCCCTACGAAAAAATTGTCTATATCTTTGAATCCGTAATGTTTTATATAAGCAATATGGATCTCGTTTGATAGATATCAATTAGTTCTTTTAAACAAAGTTTTAAAAATCACATAAAACATTATGAATTGAAAGATATATGCAATTTAGAAATGACACGCAGTCCCAAAAGTGTCTAACTTTAGGGGACGGAGGGAGTAATATAAAGCATCAAGAAGAAAATAGAAGAGCAGTCACTGGAAAGAAATAATGAAAGTTTATTAAACATTCTAACAAATTAATTGAACAAATCTAAACTTGAACATTATGGAATTAAAATAGATAGCCAAAAAATAATACCAAAGATTCATTTTGAATTCCAAACGCAGTAGACTATAACCTTCCATATCAAAATATCAAATTGTCAATATTATAAAGGTGGTAAAATTATTTATCTATACTTATATATTTATTTTAAAAAAATTATATATAATAAAAATCTCATGGTCCGGATCGGTTAATCCACGGTTTCAAAATCAAAATCCGTGTCCGGACCGCGAGTCACGGTTTTTTATTTTTTGAATCTGTGTCCAGACCATTAATCCACGGTTAAAATCCAAAACGCACGGATCGGTTCGGTTCGAACCGGATTCACGGTTCACCGGTTTTTTTGAGCAGCCCTAATCCTTATTGCCAAAGAACAAACCGAGCATCATTTTTTAGTGTTGTTTGTTGAAGATTTGTCCAGCCTTCTTCACTCTTTAACTTCTTCTATTTATAGGCACTGCTCTGCAACTTGAACTTCCCGCCTGATTTCTTGGCTTCGAGCTTCATCGTTGAACTTTTAAAAGTTTATTGTTTCCCTCCTGAAAAATTTTGAATTTGAATTTACACTGCTACTCATTAAAACCCATGATTTAAGATCAAAAAATAACTTCTCTCCTTGATCTAATCTGCTTTTCAAATGATGAGTTCAACTAACTGCTAGTTTCTCATCCTTGCACGTGTATTTTACCAACTGCCAATTTGTTTATTCTTACACGTATTCCTTATCAACTGTCACTTGTCTACGTGCAATAATACAACAACTGATAATTGTTTCTTCATACACATGTAACAATATGAATCTCATTTCTTTGGCAGTTTATAATGTAACCTCGAAGCCTTGCTTCATTGGTCTTTGGACCATTTTCTGACTATAACTAACAATAACTACCTTTCTAAAATAAAAAAAGATGCAAATGATGTCGTGTTGAAGGCTATAACTGCTAATAACTGCCTTTTTCATTTAAAGGACATAACGATGTCGTTTAGATCTTTCTTATACACAAAATGATCCAATACTTCCAATCAACTGTAGACTACCAACGTTTGGTATTTCCATACACATGTCTATGAGTTATTGGTTTTGAAAATTTCTTATGTAAACAATAGGCAAGACCCCAAATTGTTTCCATAGACTAAAAGTTTTCTTTTTGGGTCTTTAATTTGGATTGGGCTACGCTCGAATTTCCGCCCTTAAAGCCACGAATAAAGCCCATTCACATGATAAGCCTTTTGTTAGAATATTTTAATAAAAATAAAATGAAATACTTATTACCTATCATTAATTTTCCGTTGCAATATAATTACTTAAAAGAGATTTATTTATATTATTATATATACTAATGAATGAGACTTAAATTCTAATGACCTCTATATATATGAGTGTTTTGGACAAAGGTGAAAGGTGTGAAATAAGTTTATACCCAACAAGAGACCTAAATTATGAAGGAGTTTTACATATCCATATTACTTTCTATATCATTGGGCAACTCGGTTCGTGACTCGTTCAAACCTCCCGGTGGTCGTGAACATCGGATGAGGAATGCTTGTGAGCTCTTGGGTTTAATCTTGGGGCTAGTACACTCCGGTGGAACCTTCACGAGGGGAGGAATATTAGCCTTAAATTGTTAGGATTTTTATTCACAAAGTAAAACAAAAAAAAAAAAACTCCTTCTTGAATACGTATTACTAATATATTCATTGCGTGCGATTTCTCAATTACTAATCCAATAAACCGTTTACGCTCAACTTTTGAAGGCTCAATATCGATACTGCAAATATTCTACTATTTTGTTCTCTTTCGGTTGAGGTATCTGGGATTACCGTTAGTTATCATTATTTGAGCAATTATGTTAGTTGTTAGTCTCAAATAGCTATAACGGTGCCAACCAATTTTACCTAGAGACCATATGGGTTAAAGCTTACATTACTTGTCTTCAGTAAAATGCTGTAAACATCTTTAGAGAAAAAGGATTTCGAATTTGATTGATGAGAAATAATAATAAAACTTTTGTGTTTTAGTCATTTGACGGACTTGGTTCGAAAATTTTGAAATTCTTGAAGTTTGTCAATTGGAAAAATTGATTGGGAAGTAACTCACGTGCTTTGCTTCTTTGTAGTTGTTACTAAATTATTTTGGTAATGTATTTCATTGGATGTAACTGTTATTTGGGATATGCGATGATGGGTAATGAGATCAAATTCGCTCAATTCACCCCCCAATAGTAATGATGGTAATTTAAGTTTCGGTTACTACGGTGAGGATTAAGAACTAAGCTCTTAAATATTTAATAATGACTATTGCGATTTTGTTTAGAAAATATGACGTATAATCATTACACTATTGCAACTTATTGCTTGGATTGTTACTTTTTGAACATTCTTGACATGTGCTTTATGGCATAATTATGAGTCATTCACATTTTTCAGTTTTTCATGTGTAAAAAAGGTGATTCATATTCACATGATATTTATTAACGACACTGTCTCAATGGTGCATATGCCCACATTTGTCGCATAGCTAAAAACTCTTGAATGAGATTAGAAAATCCTATAGTTACTGTGGTGGTCTAGTTCTGAGTAACTTTTGACCATTCCTATATACAAGAGTGCCGTTGGTGCCGTTGGGTCGTTTGTTGCTCTTTTGTTGATTATTTTCCGGTTGCAATGTCTTGATATTGGATTTATTTTTAAAAAAAAAAATGCTATTGTACGTTAAGTTACTTTGCCAACATATAATTTTGGAGCGAGAAGGAGTATTGCGTTTACCATGTCACCTTGGTTTTTGAAACTTGTGGGGGAATGTTGAAGCGCGATTATTTTTTTGTAAAAACTTGTAATGTGAAGAGCACAATTATTTTTTGTAAGTTCCAAAAACTTGTAATGTTAAGAGCGCAGTTATTTTTTGTAAGTTTCAAAACTTGTAATATGAATTTATTGAACACTAAAACCTTTTATAAGCTGAAAATAATATTTGGTTAGTAATAGTAATCAAGTTCTCATTTTGTGACTTAAAAAGTTAGGTGAAATTCCACGGAGACCCCCTCATCTATGTCTCTGGGACACAGAGACCCCCTCACGTTTAAAAACGCCCAAACACACCCCCTCATCTACTTGAAATGAAAAAAACACTAACTCCGTTAAAGAA
>JAXBDA010006364.1:0-21066 GCA_036023075.1 Gaultheria prostrata
CTCCAACACTTTCAACGTGCAACATTTGATGCCTTATTTCCCGGAGGACACTACCGTAACTTGAGGACAAGTTTCTTTTTAGTAGGGGAGTCATGATGTAGTAGTTTATATGGGTCTTATTGTCATGATGTAGTAGTTAAAGGGTCTTATTGTCATTTTGTGTCTCTAAATGTAGGGGTAGTATAAATAGTGTAAGAGTCATCATTTTGAGTAGCTTTTATCATTTTAAGAATATTATCAAGAGTTTTAACTCTTTTGTATCCCTTATGAGAGTTTCTCTCTCTAGTTTATCTCAATGGAATATTCCGGTTGCATCAGTACCTGCCACTTCTCTTTATTTGTTGGGCATTTTTGCAAAAGTGTTCGATTTATGTATTTAAGCAGATATTTTAGTTCTGATTCCTGTATGTATCTGACGAGTTTGATACCTTTTTCCTATTTTTCGTATTGCTTAATGAATTTTGCCTTTTTGAATTGATTAGGATTCATTTGCGAGGGCTAAGAAGTGGGTGCAAGAACTTCAAAAGCAAGGTGCTTAAACTTGAACTTGTTAAGTTCATTTAGATAGTGTGTAAAGTAGAGACTGTAGTGGCGTTTGATTTCCCTTCTGCACTAGACCTCTTTGCTTCTTGGAAAGAATATGAGGAACAAAAACAAAAGGGTAGAAAAGACCAGTTGTTCCAGATTATATCAGTCCCTCCATAGACAAACCAAAGCCTTTGTTTAATTATCTATGGACTTAATATGTTACCACTTAGCATATATTTATGCATATGAAGCCGCCTATTGTTACCCTGTTCTTTTAGACAGGAAGACTTTCTGGCTTGGATCTTTTTATGTTTCAGTCATGTGACTATTTTATGTGGTTAACATAGGCAATCCTAACATGGTGGTGGCACTTGCTGGGAATAAAGCTGATTTGGAGGATAAAAGGAAAGTGACAGCAGAGGTAAGCTCTACATGATTTGGATGGAAACCATCATAAGTTTGCAATTGTCTTCCACCGTCCTTGTCATTTTTTACCCCTTTCTAACTGTATGGTTCTCAAGGTGCTCTCTTACTCTACAAGCATCATTTTGTATAAATAGTGACTTGCTTTATTGACATATATACAATGGCAAACTTGATTTCCATTCTCTCTTTGACTTGTGATTTGCTAGAATTACTTGTTTAATCTGTTTGTACTAAATAACTTTGCAGGAGGCACGTGTGTATGCAGAGGAAAATGGTCTATTTTTCAAGGAGACCTCTGCCAAAACTGCTGTTAATGTCAATGACATATTCCATGAAATAGGTTTTTTTCTAAGTCTCTTTGCTGCTGAATGGGGATAGGCCCATAATATTGGTTATGGATCTAGAAGTGGAATTTGATGATGAGCTGCGTAATTACTGCTATACTTTTTGTTCCCCGTTCTATGTATCAATAGTGATCTTACTTGAAAGTTGTTTGAGGAAAAGAATTCGCTTGCCAGTTTTTTTTTATTAAGGATTAGAACACTAGTAGACATTGCTTGAAAGCATCAATACTGCTTCTCCTCTGTCCATTGGTCAGCTGATATTAGAGTTGCACTCGGCATTATTCGTCTACTGGAATTGAATTATCCTGGCAGAGAAAGTACCGTTGTATCTAACAATAAAGGAACTAGGGCACTAAAAGAGAGCTGAGAATATTTAGGTCATCATTGATGCTTTAGGACTGAATAAATCCAATTCTTCTTCTTATACTTCTTCTCAAGAGAAAACAATGTCTTGGTTGTCTGGTTGCTGTGCTAAGGTAATGTTATTTGGCTAGGAGTTTGACCAATTTGTGTTGAACGGATGATAAAGGTTCCAGCATACCACTGACATATGAACTAAATTGAGTTGTTATTTCCTTCTGTAATAGTCATATTTAGGTGTGAGATTGAAGCTAGTTCAGCATCTACTGTTATTTAGAGGATCTATTTTAAGCACATCATCAACGAGATTGGTTATTGCCCAGAGTACTATTCTCACATTACCTGTAGCCTCTTGTTAATAATATTCTCGCAGTTTGATGATGTGAATATTCTTTTTAAATTTATTTTGGTGCCATTGACCCGCTGATTGGAATCATTGTCGTTCTTGTAAATAGCTAAGAGGTTGCCTAGAGCTCAGCCTGCTCAGAATCCAGCAGGGATGGTTCTTGTGGACAGACCATCAGAAGGATCCCAAGCTTCATCATGCTGCGCCTGAGGATACTCTTACATAGCCTGTAATCTTCTTTCACTCATGTTTTTAT
The DNA here is from genome assembly GCA_036023075.1 of Gaultheria prostrata. NCBI lineage: Eukaryota > Viridiplantae > Streptophyta > Magnoliopsida > Ericales > Ericaceae > Gaultheria > Gaultheria prostrata. The sequence continues at coordinate 2,261 of JAXBDA010006364.1, forward strand.
CCTGTCTTCCTTCTCAATTATTGTCTTTTTGTTATGCTTGTTTGTCATTCTATAGTTCCATGTTTAGATACGGACCATGCTAACAATTACCCACTGGTTGGTGGTTAAGGAGCAAGTAAAGCATAAAAAGTTGGAATCTCAACATACAATCCATACCTTTCAATTCACATTCACTGTTTTCTGACATATTAGAACAGATATTTTGCACCTTAACCACTGCCGCTGTGGTTAGCATTTTCCTATCAAAGTTGAATGAGCACTTTGTATTATTTATTTACATTGGCTGATATCATTTTCATATATGGAATCATATGTTTTGAAATTTGTACACTAGTTTTTTCTGAGATTTGCGTTATTTATTCGTTTTGATGAGAGGAATCTACCAAGTAAATAATTTTGCTTAGTGCATGTATAATTTTTGTATTACTATTCGTTTTGAAGAAAGCACTATTGATATTTGTTTTTTTTTTGAGCAGCAAGCACAATTGATGTTGAACGAGTCCCTTTAGTTATTGTGGGTATTGTTTGTGTGTATCATTTTTATTCCTGCACGCTAAAAAATGTTTCTTTCTGGTTTCTAACACGAAATATTGCCATCTTTAGCAGGAACATGATGCTTGACGTCTATTATGCACAGTGGAAGTACAATTTGCTAAGAGCTACCCATCGCCATTGGTGATCACTGTTGATGGTTAGTTGCTTTGTGTGGATGTATTGACTGGTGAAGGAGTTGTGGGTGTAAACTATTATATTGGTCATATAGAAGTCATCATAAAAATTTCATCTCATTCCCAGTAGATGACAAGGATTTATGGATGCTTTCATCCTGTATTGTTAGACAAAAAAGATTTCTCTCTCTCTCTCGCGCGCGCAGATTGTGCGATCTTTGTTAGCTGAAAATAGAAGGTTAATGCTTACAATATAGTCGTACTACGCAATATATTTAAAGGGTTAAATTCCACAGAGACCCCCTCATCTACACCTCTTTTTCACGGAGACCCTCTAACGTTTAAAAGCTTCCAAATAGACCCCCTCATATATAAACGTTATCCATTGTGACTCTTTCTGTTACATTACCAATAGTAGGTGGGAGATTTTCAGAAATTTTAGACGAAAATGCCCTTCTACAGCCATTTCTACAGCCATTTCTCTCTTTCCCTTTATTTTTTTGAAAAACATTTTTCGCCCACATGGGGTGGGCCCCACCACATGTGAGAGGGTGTGTGATTGAAAGTGTGTGTATGTATCATTATTGTATTATTTTTGAAAACAAAAATTTCTCAAAAAATACTTTTTTTAAAATCTATTTTTGGAAGAAAAAAATTAAAAAAAAAAAACAGTTTTCAAAACTTCCTTTTTAAAAAAAATTTTCAATATATTTTTTTTATCTTTTTCATGATTTTATTTTTTCCAAAAAAAAACTATTATGAAAAACAATTTTTGAAAAACTACCTTCAAATTGTTTTTCTTTTGGAAAATATTTTGTTATAAAACTATTGTTTTTAAATCTATTCTTTTTTTATATATATACAAAACTTTCCTTTATATAAATGCTTCTTAAAAAAAATACATTTTTTTCATATTATAAAAAACTGGTTTCCAAAAACGTTTTTAAAAAATTTTGTTTTCAAGAATGCTTTTTTTAAAAATGTTTTTTTTCAAAACTTTCTTTTTCAAAATGTTTTTTTCTAATACCTTTCTCAATTTCTCTAAAAAAAATGTTTTCAAAAAATATTTTTCAAAAAGTAGTATTTTTTTTCTTAAATAAAGGAGAGAGGGGGTGACTGAGGGCGATTTTCATAGATGAGGGGGTGAGTGTGGGTGATTTTTAAGGAGTATTATAGTCATTTCCGTTATTCTGTTAACGGAGTAAGGGTTTTTTTGCATTTTGCATAAATGAGGGGGTCTGTCTGGACGCTTTTAAAAGTTAGGGGGTCTCTGTGGAAAATAGACATAGATGAGGGGTTTCCATGGAATTTAACCTATTTAATGGGTATAATCTATTGGTTACAATTTCCTCCCCACAATTTTCATCTGGATTATTCCAGATTGTGCATGTGTGAGTGGGTACAGACGAATGGGGGATTTTCGTTTTGATGTTTATTTGGGTTTGTTTTGCATTCTTTGAAGGGAAGAGGCTTTGCAGCTGAAAAAGAAAGGGGAAGAGAGGCAAATTTCTACAAATTTTGTCTACCCACCTTGGTTTGATTCCCTGTTTAAGGCAGGGATGAAGGGCAAAACTAATTCCCCGAGCGGAGACAGGGATGGAGAGTTCGGGGATCGGGGACAGGATGGTAGAATCCACCCCCGCCCCGTTGCCTAAATGCTAAATGTGTACAATTAAAAACATGAAATGAATGCAAACAGTTCAGTTAGGAGTTGCACATCTGTTGGTGGAAATATAAGTCTACAGTGAGGGGTCGTCGGAGCATTGGTTGATGAATGTAATTGCAACCTTTGTTTCCCCATTTTTCGTCCTGCTTACTCAAGCAACTTGCTGAATTTGAACTTCAATAAAATTAAAAAACACACTGCTACATGTCAATATCTTACAACCGAGATCTTCAGAAAAGGACAATAAACCTCCACCTTATGTTACACTGAATAGTACTTAATTAAACACGTACTTACGGAAACAGCATTGTTAGGTACCCAAAATAGTTGCCCAGAAAATTATCCAGAAACTGAAATCAATGGCTCAAGTGAATCTTTTGAGCCACTGATTTCAGTTTCTGGATAATTTTCTGGGCAACTATTTTGGGTACTTAACATTTTCCTTACGGCAAACATTTTGCCGTAAATCTTATACTCCTGGTAAATATGGCTTTCAAATTCGGGACATAGCTAGAATCTTAGAGTAACTATGGTTGTCATTCGTCTCTGTAGCAACTAGTGTCTTTGCCAAATCCCTTAATTGGGATTTCAGAATTTTGGTAGTTATCTTGGGCAGCTCCTCCATGAAATGCACTTTCTTCGGCATCATAAACCTTGCAACATTGTTCCGTAAATGCGTCAGGATGTCGGCCTCAGTTACGCCGGTGGAGTCCTTTTTTAGTGTCACGAAAGCACACGGGCTCTCCCCCCACCTCGGATGAGGCATTGCCACCACTGCTGCTTCGAGCACGCTCGGATGGCTATAGAGTACATCCTCCAACTCGACGCTGCTGATGTTCTCGCCCCCTGATATGATCACATCCTTGGATCTATCCTTTATTTCCAGGTACCCATCAGGGTGAATCACACCGAGATCGCCAGTGACGAACCAACCGTTGCGGAAGGCTTCAGCATTTGCTTTTTCATTCTTGAAGTACCCTTTCATGATGCTGCTACCACGAAGTACAATTTCGCCCATGCTTTTGCCATCACGTGGCACACTCTGCATCGTCTGCAAGTCCTTCACATCAACATCGGCTAGCGTTAGTATGCTGATCCCTGTCGAGCCTTGATTTTTGCCTGTTCCTGGCGTGGTAGCTGGTTCCACTGGGCTTGCCACTCGCAGACTAGTGCTGGCCCGGTGGCCTCAGTTAGGCCGTAAGCATGAACGACATGAAACCCCAGTGGCTCAATCTGTTCGAGTATTGCAGCCGGTGGTGGTGCCCCGCCCGTGAGTATTTGCACGGGGGTAGTGATTGTTACCCGCTCGTTAGGCTTGGCCTGCAGGAGGATGTTGAAGACTGTTGGCGCACAACACGTGTGTGACCTTATGCTGTGCAATGCTCGAGTACATCTCTCGGGCCGTGGTATTGCGTATGCACACGTTGGTCCCACCTCGCGCTGCCACTCCCCACGTGAAGGTCCAACCGTTGCAGTGGAACATGGGGAGTGACCATAGATACACAGGCTCACTCCCCATTTCCCAACCTAGAATTAGGCTCAGAGTGCTCAGGTAAGCACCTCTGTGACTATACACAACCCCCTTTGGTGCCGAAGTCGTCCCGGACGTGTAGTTCAGGGCGATTGGGTCCCACTCGCCTTGAATTTCATCAGGGATGAACCTTGGATCGCCGCTACATACTAACTGCTCGTATTCCAACTCAGCAAGGCGGATCCCAGAGGGCGAGTATATGTCGTCAATGACAACATGGGGCTTGGAAGACTCGGGGATCAACCGGAGGGCCTCTCTGGCCAATGGCACGTACTCGTAGTCGACGAAGAAGACCTTAGCTTCAGAGTGCTTGAGAATGTTGGCAATGTTCTTAGCATCCAGCCGGGTATTAATGGTGTTGAGGATTGCCCCAGCCATGGGCACTGCAAAATGCATCTCATACATTGCTGGAACATTTGGTGCTAACACTGATACCTACACAAGAAAATCACCCACATCAACAGTTTTGTCCAAAAGGAAAGATAAATTAGAATCAATAGCTATGGCCTCGTATTACATCTTGAAGTTTAATAAAATGTCACATACTAAAAACAAAATTATGTGCCCAAAAAAGTTAGTCAGAACTCAAAAATCGATGGACCAGATTCAATTTGGATGAGTCATTTGACATGCACCACATCAAAGTTGAATCTGCCGTTTGCTTTCTAAGTACTTCTCAAGCTATTTAGCTAAGGCCGGTGTAATGTTTTTATAGAATTTGTGAGAGGTTGTCATAAGAAGACATACAACATTGTTCTTGACGATGTTGAGGGCCAATCGGAGGGAGGAAGCGAGGCGGAGGCAGCGGTCATAGGTTTGCCCCCACGTGAAATGGGTTCCCGCATATATGACCGAGGTCCCGTTGGCGTAAAACATAGCGGCTCTTTTCAAGAAAGTAAGAGGAGTGAGAGGCACATAGTTTGCTTCACATTTTGGTAGCCTGTCCATTGCAGAAAACATATTCTCAAGGGTCGCAAAGAAGATATTTGAAAGAGAGATGGGAAGATAGTTTTTGTGAGTGAGTTGGAGAGAGGGGAGGGAAATATATAGTGTGGATTGAAGGCAGTGGGGGGCCAGTGCCACATTATTTTAGTGGGAGGAGGTTTACGTAAGAGAAATTTTTAGTTGCTCCAGCACCGCACATTTGCGTGGGCTTCATCGCAATAACCTCTCTAAAAAACACTAAATAACCTTTCGAAAATTGGATGGAAATTAAGGACATTTGCGTGGGCTTCATCGCAATAACCTCTCTAAAAGCACCAAATAACTTTTCGTAAATTGGATGGAAATTAAGGGGAAGGTGCCATGATTAGTCACAAGATTGGTTGGGTTATAAATTTAACAAAGACCACTTTTGGAGTAATAAAGAGAGAAAACGGTGATATATTGGGTTGTTCCCATTTACAAAATCAACTTCCAAACAAAAAATGAGTCGTTGTAAAAGAAAGTAGTTGGGACTCTGCTTTGCTTGGAACTAATTCTCTATTGTCCTAATAAAAATCACAACTAGCAAACTATAGAAAGGTACAATGTCAGCCCCGCCAGGAGATGTTAAATGAGCCGTGTTATGTCGACCTGATTCATTCATTTCGTACCTATTATGTTTTCGACCGTGTTAAGTTGGCTTATTTATTAATTCTGTCGCGGCGTGCCGTATTAGAATACTCTAAAATCTATTTTGCCCATGGACACGCCACAAGTTATGTCGTCCCGGGTTGTGCCGGTGCTATGGCGGATCATGTAAAGGTAAAAAAAATTTAAAATATGTTTTTGTGATTTGAAACAACGTATTGTCAAATCACTATGGCATACCCGTTGATTCATTTATAGTTTTGCGTAGTGTTGTGCTATCTCATCACTTGTCATGATCCCTGTACTTCTTCTACACTTCGTGTCATGCCCTTGCACCCGGGCCAGCTTCAAATCACAAAAACAATTGAAAGGATATTGATTCACCCAAGTCATATAATGTTAATGTAGAGTGCACGTACGGGAGCAAGAGCGTGAAATCACTTTTCAAAGACGTCCCAAATAATAATAATAAAATCGTACCTACGAGCGATGGTTGAGAAGAAGAACGTAAAACGAGAGCGGAAGTGAAAAGTCCTATCGAAAAATTATGTGAGGTAGGGATTCACCATTTATCATACATCCAACCGTAAAAAGTGGTCCCCAGTGGGTCGAAACAATAAGGTCCAACGAGGTTCAGCCTGATCTGAGTCAATAACTATGAGTAGGCCCAAACAGCCTAGGCCCAGCCACAGCTCAAGGCCCCTGTTCTGGAATGTTCCACGAAGCCGCCCAACCCGCGTTGCTTCGGTCTGGTAGGTCCACATATTCAGATCACTCGGCGCAAGCGCGCCAATCCCTACGTGTCTGAACCGTACCGACCAACTACAGTGTAGCCTTTAGGTCTTGTACAAGCCGGCCACGTGGCATGGACTGTTGCGGAACGCGTGTCCCGTGTCCCGGCCTTACTCTCCTCAACCAGATCGGAACCTTCCATAGTATGCCACGGCCACTTGGCTCAGCAATTCGCTATACACGCGTCCCACCCAACCAGCCCGACCCCTACGCAGTGCATGCGCGCCATCGTGCGCAGCGTTCGGTCAGGTAGTGGTGGTCAAATGCTGATTGTCGGAAAAGGATGTCAGCGACATCACCCGTCACGTGGAATGCGTGCAAGATCGAGACACTGAAGGCGAAGGTGCTCCTATAAATACGAGAGCGACAAACCCTAAGAGGTTATGCCATTTTTCTTCCTCAAAAGAGCTCTGCCTTTCCCTCTTGATTCATGGACTGACTTAGTCATCAGAGCGCCTTCTGGTCGACTTCGACCAGTTAGGCACTAACGTGGTTCTTGGTTTTGTAGGCCCGGAGGGAGGAAGGCTCGATCCATAGTCAAGATCGTATCAAAAAGGTCCAAGTCAAAGAGAAAGTAGTTGGACACCATGCCGTTGATACCAAAATTTTGCCCCACCATTCATTGTATTTATCTCCACGATGGCACATGAATTTTGACTGTTTTCGGACTCCAATTAGGCATCATGAAAATCAATGAAGAGCATGCAGAACAATGGCCAGCAGGCAGAATAGTGCTCGGCCAGTGGAGTAGCCCCCTCTGCAATATCACATGACACATGGGGCTGGGAAAGGGAATGAAGACAAAGCAGTGGAATAGGGTATCAGACAAGGCCTTAAGTGGCCAATATTGTAGATGGTCTGCCCCATTTTACTTTCTCTCTGTTTTTGCCTATAAAAACAAAGCATGGTTTGTATTGAAAGGGGAGGAAGACAATCTCTCTTTGTGAAATGAGCATTTGCAATTCTCTTTCAGAGAAAAAAAAACAAAAGACTAGATTCCTAAAGTTTTTCCGAATGTCACAGCCAATTCCAGGGAAACAAAGATCTCCTCTTCCATTCACCAAAATCATTTCTCTCCCTTTTGTAACATAATTCTCCCTCTGTCATCCGAAGAAAGAAACAAAAAAAAAGGGTACCAACCTCTCCCCTCTCCGGGGTGTTGTGCACCCTTCGCCCGTCCGATCGTATATTGAACGGTCCGGATGCGTTCGGCAATTTTGATGTACTTTTGATTTATTTTTACCGGTAAAAAATCAAAACACATCCAGACCGTTCAAAACACGATCGGACAGCTGAAGGGTGCACAACTTCCCCTGATTCCTCCTCTCACGGTCCAATTTTCATTCTCCTCTCTCATAACATGAAGTTATCAGTTATCACTCCTTTTTTTGATTCCCCCTCAAATCCCTTCTTTCCTTCTACAAAAATACAAACAAAACAATCTCTCCCTCATAACCTTCGTATTTTCATTTCTACCAGCCTTTTTTTTGGGTCTTAACATTCCTTACAAGCCCTCCGCGCCCGTGGGAGAACATATTGAACATGTGGTAGATGTTGACACATGTTGATGCGAAAATATTTTGTTACTTTTCACATTTCAAACTTTAAAATTTAATATCTTTTATTTTATATATATAGAGTCCACTTCCCATCCAAGCCACTAAAATCCGGACCCCGTCCGAACCTCATAGTTCCGAACCGTTCAATGTGTTTAAAACGTATTTTTAAGGTCCAACGCGAGGATTCATATAAAAAAAACCCGGAATAGCGTTTTTATCAAAAACTGCCCCGATCAACCCCTTCCGGATATTTTTTTTTTGACGAATCGTTGCGTTGGACCTTAAAAACACGTTTTAAACACATCTAACGGTTCGGATCTTCCAAATTTGGTCTAGAAAGTGACAAACAAACAATGGTCCGGATTGGAAGTAAATTCATACTCCTATATATATATGGAAAATTTCTACTCAGGGATCCCTGACTTTTGTTAAAGTCAGGACCTCACCTTTCTTGATTGAATTTTGATGATCCTAACCATCCAATGCGTTTAGAATGTGTTTTTAAGGGTGCCCATGAGGAATCATAAAAAAAATAACCGAAAAGCGCTTGATCCGAGCAGTTTTTCATAAAATATATATCCTACGGTTTGTATAAAAAATTGCTTGAATGAAGCCCTTCCCGGTTATTTTTTTTGTGATTACTCACGAGGGCCCTTAAAAACTTATTTTAAACATATTGAATGACTCGGATCATCAAAATTCATTTGGGAAATGTGAGGATGAGAGGGATCCCTGACTTTAAACAAAAGTCAGGGATCCCTAACTAGAAGTGAAACCTATATATATATACATGTTTTTTTTGTAAAATTATATTTTTAGAATCTACTCGATGAGATCTATCAAATAAGATCTCTAGTGAACATGAAATTATGTATACAAAGGGGTAAGAATTGTTGCAGTTGTTATGTACAGAGGGCGTGAATTGTTGTAGTTGTATGAATTGTTGAATTGGGATGTAAATTGTGTGCTATTGGGGTGTGTGAATTGTATGCTATTAAGAGTGTGAATTGTTGCAGGGGTAAGAATTGTTTTTAGAGGTGTGAATTGTGTGCTATTAGGGGGTGTGGATTGTTACATGAGTGTGAATTGTGTGATAAGAAGTGTCATTTCTACTTTTAGGAGATGTAAATGTTGGAGGGGTGTAATTGTACATAGGGGGTGTGAATTCTGCATTTAGGGTGTAAAATAGCAGGGGTGTGGATTTTGTATTAGAGGAGGTAAATAACTTTTTTATGTGCACATAATTTCATTATCATTGTGGATCTTATTTTAAAGATCTAGTTGAGTAAGTTTCAAAAATATATATTTTTTCCAAAATCGAATATGTACAAGAAAAGTTAAAATTATTTAAAGTTCTAACTATATAGTATAATATATTCCATCAGCATAGGATAATTCTTCAAAAAATTGAAAGTTCATGTGCTGGTGTGAAAAAGGCTTGGACAGGAGAGGGTAACATAGACAGGGCCTAGACGGGTACGCCCTCACAAAAGAGGGCTGACCAATTAGAAGCCCTACTGAAAATGCCGCCTAAGGCTTCGGATTCTCTTTAAGGGCATGTTTGGAACTTGAAGAAAATAGGAGAAAGGAAAGGAAAATAATAATTTTTCTCCCTTGGTTGTTTGGTTCTTGGTTTAAGGAGAGAATGGGAAAATACAAATGAAATTCAAAGAGGAAAACATGAGAAGCCTAGAAAGGGGGAGGAAAATGAGACAGAAAAGAGGCCCAAATTTAAACTTCCCGCCTAAGTCCAAAACCTCTAGAGCCTTGCCTATCATCTCTTGGCTGTTAGTAGATTTTTTTTTCTTTTCTGAAAAATTTTCATGTTTACTTTTTTTTTAAGTTCACATATTTTTACTTTCCCTAATTTTTTATACGTTTTGAGATAAACCAAGAATCCCCAAAAGTGATGTTAAGCTAGCAATTCTTTTTTTGGTTATAACAACAAAAAAATAATGCAATAATAAAGGTAGGTCCTCACATAATTGACTAGGGTTTAGCCGTACGGAAGTAATTTCTTGAGATTTCCATAGTCCTGACGTGAATGACCTGCCTTTAATAGAGGGGGTTGGTCGAGATGTGAATGACCTGCCTTTAATAGAGGGGATTGGTCGAGATGCGTATAAATTGGTCTGGACATCTTTGACCGTCAACCATAAAAAAATGAAAAATAGTAACGTTAAAAGTAATCTGATCTGGATGGATTGGAAAATTTGGTCCATTTCACCCATTTGTAACTCAAAAGGTTTCATTGATGGAAGCAACTGAATATAAGAAGAAGAAAAAAAGGGTAATTAATAGTAACCTTATACAACGACATAATAGAATTTGTATTTTTTACTTTCATTTTCCTCTTGGATCCAAACAAGGGAAATTAATTTTCTCCCTATTTTCTTCTCATTTTCTTTCTTAAACCAAACAAGAGAAAGAAACTCATTTTTTTTTATATATTCTCTCTTAAATATTTTCTCTTCTTTTTCTTTCTCTTCCACATGTTCCAAACAAACCCTAAGTCTTTATGTTAGAAGTACATGCGCTACAACAAAATCTAACTTTATTAGTGTTGATTAGTTGATGTATGTTGTAGCATAGCTTGATGCATCAAATTGCAACCATTTCTCTTTTGGCAGACCATACACTCAACAAAAAAGGGGAACGTCTAGTCCCAAAATGATTGCAAAAACAATTAAGCATACATGAATAAAGCCCCACCCCACCCCTTTAGTACCTGCAAAAAAATCATTAGAGAATTACGAGCAAAAAAAAAAAAGAATACTAGAGTAGCACACGATGCTGTGGTGCGCGAAACACAAGGGTATCATTGCAACTATCCTCACTGGTATGCATTTGTTTGCGCTTATGCCCTGCATATTTTTGAAGACCTGAACACTTTGAACATCGTCCAGTTCCATGAACCTTGATTTTCGCCTACGAATCCTGCGTTTGCTTAGACTAGCCATATGACGACATCCTCCCTTCGCAATGCTATCCCGAGAAGCCACAAATCGCATAGACTTTTGTTTCCCCAATTTTCGTCCTTATTCAAGCAACTTGCTGAACTTGATCTTCAATAAAATTTTAACAAAAAACACTGCTATATTTCAATATCTTACAACCGTAATGCTCATAGAAGGACAATAACCCTCCACCTTATGTAACACTGTGATACCACTCAACAAGCTCTGACACTCATTTATTGCAAACATTTTGCTGTAAATCTTTATGTAACTATGGCTGTCAAAGGCGGGACATAGCAAAAATCCGTTCTTGAGGTTGATCCCTGTAATCTGTTGATAATTCACTGGTCTCTGTAATGACTAGTGTCTTCGCCAATGCCCTCAGTTGATCTTTCTTAAATTTGCCAGTTGCTGTCTTGGGCAGCTCCTCCATGAAATGCACTTTCTTCGGCTTCTAAAACTTGGTATTCCTGCAATACTCCAGTATATCGGCCTCAGTTGCGCCGCTGGAGTCATTTTTGAGTTTTACGAAAGCACACGGGCTCTCCCCCCACCTCGGATCAGGCATTGCCACCACTGCCTCTTCGCTCACCCTCGGATGGCTACGCAATACCTCCTCCAACTTGATGCTGCTGATGTTCTTGTTAGAAAAACAAGTAATGGAAAAAACAGTATTTGTTTAGGAAACAAAATATGCAAACCGAGGCCCGTGTATCACACGGTGCCCTTAAGACAAATTCGCCGCCTCACCGGAGGTGCTGGAGGTTTTATCGGTGTTTGTCTCCCAGGATAACTCGGTCAAACTCAGTCACGGTAGCACCGCCTATGACTGCCCGTCGAACTGAAGAAATGTTTGTACTCTCTCCACAAACACGAAAAGAACTCAGAAGAAGAAAGACTTAAGCTTCTTTGGTGTGTCTTTAAATGGAAGAAGAACCTTTCTTTTATAAGGAACTCTGAAGATAAAGATCAAAACATATAGGAGACAAAATTGAATTGGAGGAGGACCTATCCAACTTATCATTGGGCACAACCACATTTACCAGCCAATTCAAAGCAATCATCCAAAGCTATGCTGGTGGGAATTCAATTCATCCGTATAATTGAGTTCATAGTTTTTGGGCTTAACAAGCTTCAACATAAAAGCCTTACAAAACTATAAAAAATGTAGGTCCAACAGGCCTAAGCCCAGTCAGAATACAAGTTTAGAGTGTAGGAATTTTGAGCCCGTAGCCCACATTAATTCTGAACTAACCCAGACCAGACCACAGACCTCGGATCACAGGCCGCGGGTCCACGAATCCTGAGTCCTGGCCCCGGCCTTTGTCTGAGTGTTCAGCGACGGCGAGCGCGCGCCGTCATTCCTTTAATAAACTTGGTTATTCCAATTCCCCTAATGAGACAATTCTCATTCATCCTTTAAATGGATTTTATTCATATTTAGGTGCACCAAAATAATCGAATAATTTGTCCATTTTCCAACAATTTTTCTATCCCATACTATACAATTAGCTGTTTCTAAATTTAATATTCTGCATGATAAAAGTTCCGTAAAAAATATATCCTACCGATGCTTTATTAATTTCGTCCAAACTCTTTTACTCCACATATAATTTATTTATTGTATGATGATGCTCTGACGGTTAAATAACCATTAATAAAATTTTCTGTATCTATAAATAGATTCTCTCTATTTTTTTTTCCTGCAGATATTGATGGAACAGGATTTATGGCTCGCTCAATAACCTTTGAGAATTCAGCTCCACCACCCAATAGTGGTCAAGCTGTTGCCGTGACTAACAACGCGGATCGCTCTGCGTTTTACCAATGTGTTTTCTTGGGTTACCAAGACACCCTATTGGCAACCTACAATCGCCAGTTTTACAAAGAGTGCGATATTTTCGGCAGCGTAGACTTTGTCTGGGGTTTCGCCGAAGCGGTGTTTCAGAATTGCCGCTAATACGCACGCCGAATAGGATCCAATGGCAACGTGGTCACTGCTAGGGGAAGGATAGCCCAAACTCCGACAGTGGATTCTCATTCAAAAACTGTAACGTTACAGTTGACCCAACACTAGAGCCGCATAGAACTGAAGTTTCGGTTTACCTCGGTCGGCCTTGGACTTATAGCTTCTTTTTTTTGTATTTTCATTGATATTTTTATATTGTTATTCATTTAATTTCCTCAAGAGCAATCGACAAATAAAAAACTAAGAATCAAGGAACTAGGAAAAAAGCAACAACTAAAGGAGCAAGCTTGATTTTTGGACTTATTGGTTTATTTCTTTTATTTAATTTCTACGATTTCTCTTGTTAAGTTGGATCAGAATGTTGACTAACAGCTAAAAAAAATTCAAGAAAGACTATAATTAGTTCCCAAAAAGCCACACTATTGAATTTTTAACAATTCATAAATTCACACCAAACTAACGAAAGACACATAGCTAACAAACAAGTAAGTTCACAAAATTGGTTAGGCACGAGATGAACCTCCGTCAATCGAACTTGAGTGGTAACCCGGTAGATATATAGGGAACCTATACTCGGTTCATGAGGTGGCTGGTTCAAACCCTGCTAGCTTCACCCTTCCCCTTAGGTTAGAGTAGTATAGGGATTTCTTAATTGAGATCACAAAAAAAAAAAAAAAAAACCACTCCAATTTACAACAAGCCAATTTGCCAAATATTGATACAAAAAGGAAGGATATAATCGTATTATATCCAATTAATAACCAATTTTGATGGATTTTAGAGTTCCACGGGCTATTTTATCTAAAAATAAATTTCAGCTAGCCAGATGAATGCTTTGATCAGGCACTCAACAACGAAAATGTATGTGCTGAAAACCGTATCCTATAGTGAGTTACTCGTTACAGGCCCCCCGTTCCTATCATATAAACATTACAAATGCTATACATAAAATATTGAAAATCTCAAAAGTGCAATGACATATGTTGTTGTTATTCGACAAGATCCGCGAAGATTTTCTGTTCTTATTTTCATCATTTTAGCATTATATTTTTAGGGAATTATTATTGGCACTACCCTTTTCTCTATTGACACTTTTTTTTTGTCTTTATACATGAAGTGCAAGAGTAAGTTTACTTAATAAAGACAAAAAGGAAGTGCCAATAGAGAAAAAGAGAGTGCCAACATCAATTCCCTATTTTTACTAGGATACTATTGTTAGCTTTGAAAATATTGGGTTTCCTTAATTGAGTTTGTTTTATTTTCCTTTTATTTATTTTTTTTAACAATTCTTGGTTTACAAAAATTAGAATTTTCTTTTCTTTAATGCCGCTTGTTTTGGCATGATTTTATAATCTTTTTGTAACACCTGGATTTTCGAAATTAATAAGACGACATGGTACTTCTGAGGGTTCATGTTCAAGTCTCAGTCTTCTACTGGCACATGCATGTTCTCCCGTCTAATCCTTCGTCTGGTAGTATGGTTCCTCGCCTTCTCCTTCAGTATCAGGTGTAATATGTATTTGGCGTAATATGTCAGAGCCAACAATAGCACCATGAGCGTTAAAACGCTCAATAGCTCACTCTTGCCACACTAACCTTTACATTATAGTTATAGTTAATCACAGTTCATCTATGATTGAAAAGCAATACAGAAATGGAAAACAAGCAAGTGATTTTAATCTCTAGCCTCCCAGTTTAACCATCAAGACTATGTTCGTGATTCACCTCTCAATACGCTTGCATTGACCAGGAGCCCCGATGAAGTAATCTAAGTTACCTAATTAGTTGTTTTCATCAGCGCCGCACAAGGGTGAATTCCACAGGGACTGACCGAATCACTGGGCCCACGAGAAACTGACCGAATCCTCAGGAGTATATAAACGTGACCCGACACTATAGTAAAAAACACCTTATATCGCTAAAATTTATCAAAAATAATAAGTGTACAACAATCAGCTCCAACATGGCTCAAACACATTCACATAGTGTGCATGTGGAGCCCACGCACACTTCAGACCTAATGTGTATGAGCTTCACACCCCATGTGAGGATGTGTTGGAGACTTTTGTTGTACATATATTATTGTTGAAAATTCATAAGGAGCAATCATGCAACCACAACTTAGGATTTTGAATCAAAAGTAACCTCTGGTTGACCACCATTTGTAGCCTCCATAATTCCTTTTGGTTAACCACCATTTATAACTGCGGGATAACCTCCCAAATCTCTTTACGTCTCAAGTCTTACTCAATTCCAATTTTCAACTTAACATCGTTTATGTGATCTCTAAGTACGTAAGCCAACTAAAGGTGAGCTCGGGTCAGGTTTGACCCTTACCTGACCCGATAATTTTAGGTGAAGAAATCTCTCACCTAATTTTAAACCGCATAATTGTTGAAACTGAACGAAATAGGTTGTTTTGGTTTCAGTCGGGTAAGTCTGGTCTTCTCTCTACGAAGAAGAAAGAAGACCGAGTTCGAAATGGAAGAAAGCCGTAGAGCAGGATGATTAGATCAAGATATTGTCGCTCTCTTAACCTTGGGGCTTTTGTCATGGAATGTGTGATTTGTGAAAACTTTATATCCATCTCAAAATTAATTGGCAATGAGTGGAGAGGTTCTAGCATATATTATTAAGTAATCACTCATTCCACTCCTAAGCAATGTGAGACAATATTCCTTAACATCCCTCCTCACGTGTAGCCACTTTTTTGGGTCCTATCATTGTGCAACCTTTTTTTTTGCTGGTCTATCATCGTGGTGAGTGGATTGTGAATTTTTTTATTTTTCTTAAATGTGGGGTGGAATGGCCCCCTTTGATACCATGTGGAACCCTTATATCCATCTCAAAATCAATTGGCACATGAGTGGAGAGGTCCCAACATATATTATAGGGATCATCCATTCCACTTCTAAGCAATGTGAGATAATATTCCTTAACATAATTTATCACTTACAGAGATGAGAGATATAAGAGAGTGAAGTAGATGACAAAAAATTGAAAGAGGGAGAGCTCTGTGTGTTGGGGAATTTTCGTAAACCACTGATATTTTCGGAGGGCATGTAATTAGGGAATTTATTCAGTGTATTGAGGAACAATGACCCATCTGGCTTCCTGTACGTGTTGGGCTAAAATGTGTAAACTTCAAACAAATATATATGGGGTAGAGGGAAGACTATAGTAAATTTTTTTTTTTTGGGGTACGTAAGTATAGTAAAATTGTAAAATTAAGTTGTGGAGCATTGAATAATTACTCTACAGAACCGTTGGCATTCATTGTGCATGGATGAAACCGAACAGTTGTCATTGATGGGAAAAGAGAGGGAAAAAATTAAGATATAGTTGCCCGATTGGATGGGTCCTATTGGGGGCACAAATATGGGAGGTCTTATTTATGTATGGGCCCACGGCCATGGAATTGTTTGCCAAAACTAAGTGTAGGAGTATTAGTATTTATCACACAGACTAAATATCATGGAGACCCCAGGGGTATCCATATTTTTGACCCCATAATACCCCTAAAAAATAACCAGTGTACCCCTTTTAATACCCCGCCCACTACCCCCGGTATTGCTACCGTTGGGTATTGCTGCCTACTTCCGGCCATAATTCTTTAGTTTTTTTTGCACCAAATTAAATTTCTCATAGAGATCTTTAAATCGATACAGAAAAAAATTGCAAAAATTATAGACATTAGTATTTTACATTGTTGGCTTATTGAGTTACTTTGCAATATCCTTCGGATAAAAAAATAAAATACTTCCGCGCATTTTTTTATTTTTTATGCACCAAAGTTGTGCGTTTTTAAGCCTTTGCAATTGTATTTCCAATAAATTAGTACAATTATTTGAGAGTTAAATAAAATAGTTATTATAGCTTATTTGTTGACAAGTATAATAAATTAATAAGTTTTATATTTAATATAAGTAAATAACGCTCAAAATGTAAAATGGCAAATAATGCGTATAAGGCCAAATTTGTCTTGGTATTTTACATCCTTATACTCCCATATTACCAAAATCATCCAAACTAAGTACTACTTAATTACCACCATTGGTGGTAGCCTGATGGGTTGGGTGCCTCACATTCCCAAGGGAGACTCGGTTTCGAGTCTTGCCAATGGATTGTGGGGGTACACACTTATGCCCACTTGTACCTAGGTGGTGCCGTGGTGACGGTCTGTCCTCATGGACAGCTTGAACTGGACATTTCAGTGGCGGGTCGGGAGCCCCTGTGGTCATGACCAATGAGAGTTGCTACGCTGGTTGCCCCATCCCACTCTTTTATCGGATAAAAAAAAAGTACTACTTAATCCCCCTCCATAAATGTCACAATCAATGTGGGGCCACCATCCATAAATATTACCCCTATAATCTTACAATAAAGTAAGTGCAGGGTAAAACAATAATAACGATGTAAAACATGGACGGATATGACATAAGTTATTTCGTATTTGTCCTTCTGATTTATGGGTTCACGGTGTTTTAGCACATATATCCATTTTGTTGATATTAGCTCTTAAGGGTAATTTAGTAATTTTTTGAGTCATAGGTACATTGGTAATTTAGTAAAATAGGATTCATGTAAACTCTATAGGGGTGAGCATGGATCGAATTGGTCTAGTTTTATAACAAACCAAGAACCAAACCACTAGCTACGGATTATGAATTTAGAGAACTAAACCAACCCATAAAATTCATAGAATCAAACCAGTCCAAACCATTAAAATACAGTTTGGTTTCGGTTTTGAACCATGGTTCTCTTGAAATTGAGATATCATCTTCATAAACAATTTAAAGTAAAATTACATAGATAAGTTAACTCATAACTGTATTAAAACAAGTTCTATTAAAATCACCAAAACTCACTAACATCAACCAATTAAAATAGAGTAGAATACTAGTAATCAGTGAAGAAATAGGGGCATGTAATAAAATACTAGATTCAAAAATTAGTTAGCAAGCAAAAAGATTAGGAAATCAATTGACTAAGTCCAAGCCATGCATTTTTAGCGTATTAAAATCATAGGAAATAGTTATGATATATAGAAATTTAGGAGTTTAATCTTGGAAGTGAATGATTAGGGTGGTGGAATGAAACATTAGTTTAAGAAATTAGTAATTGACTTGGGAAAAAAAGTTCATTTTGTGTATCTAAACAAATTCCACATATAGTATATAAAAAATAGATCTATATAAAAATGGGTGAGCATGGACCGGATTGGTCTTGGTTTTGTACTAAACCAAGAACCAAACTATTATCTATAGATTATGAATTCGGAGAACCAAATCAACCCATAAAATTCATAGAATCAAACCAATCCAAACCATAAAAATACGGTTCGATTTCTATTTTTAACCACGGTACGCTTGAAATTAACACTTCATCTTTTGTAAACTATTTAAAGTACTTAAAATTTCATAGATAAAATAAAATAAAAAACTTATATTGAAACCAATTCTATTAAAATCAGCAGAACTCACTATCATCAATCGACTAAATAATACTCCCTCCGTCCCTTTTTAAGTGATTCATACGGGAATACATGCAATTTCAAACCCCTACAAAATATTTTTCTCTATATAATTTTAAAATTTTTTTAATACCAAATTAAAGTGCTTATTGAGTACTTTAATTTGGTGAAAAAAAAATAAAAAATGTTCTACGGAGGTGCCTTTTTTAACGTCCACAAAATACACGTTTTTCAAGAGGATCATTTAAAAAGGGATGGAGAGAGTAATATAGAATACTAATAATTATTGAAGAAATAGGGCCATGGAATAGAGTATTGGATTAGGAAATTAGGTACCGAGGAAAAAGATTAGGAAATCAATTGATCACTACCCAAGCCGTGAATGTTTAGTGCCTTGAAATTGCAGGAATAAGTTATCATATATGGAAGTTTAGCGAATTAATCTTGGAAGTGAAGGAATATGCCTGGTGGTGGAATGTGACATTAGATTAGGAACTTAATTGACTATTAAAACAAGTTTATTCAATGTATTTAATATATATATATATATATATATATATATATATATATATAAATTACTGTTCGGATCGTTTTGGACTAGAGACATTGATGGAAATTC
>JAXBDA010006365.1:0-21056 GCA_036023075.1 Gaultheria prostrata
ACCTGCACCACGATAAATGAAAAGCTTACCTCAAGTCCC
Source organism: Gaultheria prostrata (assembly GCA_036023075.1). NCBI lineage: Eukaryota > Viridiplantae > Streptophyta > Magnoliopsida > Ericales > Ericaceae > Gaultheria > Gaultheria prostrata. The sequence continues at coordinate 40 of JAXBDA010006365.1, forward strand.
TCCCCCCCCCCCCCCCCTCTCTCTCACAATGGGCCCCACAAGTGACATTCCATTTGTTTTTGAGCAAGAAAAATGGAGGCAACAGAATTCCTACCATTCGACCAACATTTCCATATATTAGTATTTTGGACAGTGTATAGCATGCCAAAATAGCAACGCATGAGATACTTCACGTAGAGCAAAATAAACGTAATAATGCATATATGTGTGTGTGTTTTGGGGATCATGACGGATGCCCTCTGCCCCTCTGAATAAGCTAGCCTCAAATCTTAAAATCAAGGAACTTTGCAACTTAAATATTTTTATACCTCCGGCAAGCTCATCTCAGGATATGGCAGCATGGAAGAATATACCATACAATTGGTTCAGGAACTAATGATTCGTATAAGCGAGGTTATTCACTCACATGTTAGATGAAGGATATAATTACCTCATTTCCAACATGGAATTCTTCTAGGCAGATGGACATTCGCTGCGGTCAATGAGAACTGCCATCAAACCTCAAACCTGAACTTTGGAAGATCTTGAATTAGAACTTCAACTGCTTTTGTCTGTATTTATTATGTTTTCATTTAACTTCATAAGCAATAAAATGTGGATCTTTGTCACTTTTTAGATTGAAGAACATACCAAAGTTAACAAAAACTAATAAGACAACAATTTTTTTTGATAAAAGTGAACTGAGAGTAATGGTGGAATCTGAAAGCATTTCAATATACCTTTCCATGGTAGCAAAGAGAGTGAAACTCGTCAGAATATAACAAAGTAATTTTACTGAACGAAATAGTACCTTAAGAAGATAATAGTCGTCGATTTGATCGTTGCTGCTTTGTTTTCTTTCCATCTCCTCCTTTATTTCTCTCATCCATTTTCTTGCACGGTCCTGGTTTTCCATCATAATTAGATCACTGTCGTGTATAGAAAAAAAAACACACACACACACACATGGAAATATGAAAAATAGAGAAAGAATCTTAAACACGTTAGCGAAGTGGACTCAAAATCGAATAATTTATCAAACCAATTAAAGGAACCTGCAATTCAACTTGATCTAAGTACAGAATTCTTGCATTTCCTAATTACAAATGCAACTTGATCTAATTGACCAAGACTATAGATATCTATTTTCAATATATCCATGAAACAAAAAGTACAGTTCTCAATTTACTACTGCCCCACTGCTGAGCAGCAACTGAAAAAGTATCGACGACTTGCTAGTACCTTCCTTATAACACTTCCTTATAACAAATTACACACTCGTGCCGAAAATATAGAGATAAAGAAATTCAGCTGTTTGAACAACAAATGCTAAAACGAGCTACACCAACTCAAGAGGGAAAGTTGACCAATGAGATATTATACTTGTGCCTTTAAGCGATGCCAATAGCATCAGACCACAAATTAAACTAATAACCATTGTTACCATTGACCACTTATCAAATCCCAAAAATGTAAAAGAATAACACAATAAAACGAAATCAATTTACACCACGTGCAAGAACAGCTCTTTCACCTCTTCACACGGTCAGATCATCTAACATTTACAGGCCAAATCATCCATTGACTTCTCCTTCAATTACCAGCTGGAGAGACCATTTGAAATCCAGTAGCAAAGACCTACAAAAACCAAACATTTTTTACGCCAAAGAATCCATTAAGTACCAGTTACAACCCAATCTATAAGCCTACACTAATTATTCTCTTGTTCACCTCATAATGTATGTCCAAAACTAATACGCCCTCCATCCCTTTTTAAGTGTCCCCGAAACGTGTATTTTCTTGGACAAAAAAAAACATGTATTTTCTTGAAAATGCATGTATTTTCTTGAAAATGCATGTATTCTGTGGAAACTTTATATCCAACTCAAAACCAATTGGCAATGAGTGGAGAGGCCGCCCAGGCTCATATACTAGTTTTGGAGATATTAATTAACCAATGTGGGACAAGCTCTAACATATTCCTATAGTGGACACTTGAAAAGGGATGGAAGGAGTATCTCAGAGCAAAACCCTTGCCCTCAGGTACAGAAATTGATCCAAAATATTTTATACCTAAAAATATATTCTATCAAGCCTGATCTAAAAAGTCAAAGAGGCATTGTGTTTATCAATATAAATTCAAAGACCTAAAAAGAGAATGGCATATGTAGAACAATATAGAATTTAAACCTTATAGGCATTACTGCACTATTGTAGCAAGGCTATATCATCAACCAAAAGGATTTATTGTCTCCACTATCAACCAACCTTAGGGATCTCCTGTCTCTATATTTTCTTTTGTTTTTTCATTTTTGATCAGCAGTAGATATTCTAAATTTTGCCTTAAGCCCACACTTACCATCCAACCCATTTCCCACCTCAATTGGACAAACTATTCTACTCACGATCCCCATTGTGTTCATCCTATCCATTTTCTTGCTTTTTCTATCTTCAGAGAAACCCAATATCTTCTTAACCCCTGCCATTTTAAAAACAAACTCAATGGAGAACTCTCCCTGTGTGGGTGGGTGTGTATGCACGAGCTAGTGCATAAAGGTGGGCAAAATCATTTTTGATGTTTAAAGGGCATGTGGCACAATTAAGTTGCCGAAAGCAGATTTCCAATCAACCGAAAATGTACTAAGTACAGGAAAGAGATTTGAATTCAGTTGCAGGTGGTACCTAGTATGGGGGCAACACAACTTTTCCCTAGGTGGTAATAAAAAGTCCTAAACCCAAGCAACTGAAAATTTTCCCAAGGGGTTCGCGTAAAGATTTATGCACATCTATATATTTCTTAGTGTCTCATTAGTTCTATTGAATACTTGGTAGAATTTTGAAGAGCATATTGCTTGTATCCACTACCTTGTGATTGCTTTAATATCAAAGCTTATCTACCAAGACCTAAAACATAATAGTCATAACAATAGAATGGAAAGGACGATACGAAGCCATGGAAGATCACATGTAAAAACACACATACTGAGATAAAAAATGCCTGCAATGTTGCTTTTGCTTCATGATCAAATACTTTGTAACGAATCTCAAAACTTTTCTCAAGCCCTATCTACAATCGTAATCATAAGAAGAATATCACACCACAAATGGCGAATTTAGATTGACGAAAAATGAAGGGAAAAGTAAAGTCACAGATTCGTACTAATGAATCAACCCTCATGTACCTACTAAGAGGCGACGTAAAGTAATGGATGGAAAAATGACATAATTATTTATACATTATGACATTGGTACTAACAACTGTGACTTCAATATTTCCCCACCTTTTTAAAGTACACAAACAACCATGTCCTAGGTGTTGTTTCACCTCTGCGCATCGCATTTGGTGGTAGATGGAGATACCACTAAAGCTAAAATCTCATAGTCAGTCATCATAGTAGGTCTACAAAAGGAAAAAAAAATGAAAAATATATGAATTATTTCCAAAGGTAAAAGGTGAAAAATATATGAATTTTGGCCTCCCTCGTGTCTAAAAAGGACGATGATGACCACGATCTAAAGTTGACTACGGTTTCTTTCTATCTATTCGCTATAGTCCATTAGAGGCTCAGATATTTCACTGCTCAGAGCCTCAGACAGTTTCTATAGGCCACAACTATCGTCCCCTTCAAATGTTCAAAACAACCATTTTTCAAACTTGTTTAAGGACTCGAAAGTGTCTGCTTATCCTGCTGTCTATGTTGCACATGCGACACCAATGACCATAATGTATAGTCTCCTAATGAGCCAGCAAAATCTTCCCATCAGCTGTCACTCATTTGCAGGATGTCACCTTATAAAGGGGTTCTGATCTTTCAAATGCTTTGCCAAGGGCATCTCTTCTGCGCACTGAAAGAAGAGGTTACGTCAAAGCTGTTATTTCTCCACCTCTTCCAAGATAAACCATCAGAACCCCAACCCACCCCAACCCATAAACACAATAAAACAAACCAAACAACTAAGTAAATGCCCTATCGAAAAAAGGCCTTCGAAGCTCAATATTCAATAGTACTCTTCCTGTGGTACTCCCTATACTTACCCATCGAAGCCTCCTAACCTATCCAGGCAAAAACATGGCATGACATACTTCATCGAGCGTGACTCCACTGCACAACTTATGCCTCCAAAATCTAACTAGCCCCCCTTCTGACCCAATAGTTATAGTAGTTGGGAAAATTGTCCCATCTTAACATTTATAACTGTCGATAGATAAGTTAAGTTGTTAAAGTAAAAATCAAGGATATCATGCAAATGGTGATACAATCAAGGTTTTAAAGCACGCTAGGCGCTTCCAAGACGGCCAGGCACCTTCTAGCTTCCAGGGCCGATTCCTCGGCGCCTAGTCGGGACAATTAGTCAGGCTAGTCGCAAGGGGCCTCCTAGTGCCTAGGCGCCGAGTACTCGGTCTTCCAAACCCTCTTTTAGAACACTGGTTACAATAATGTTTGAAGTGGTAAAAATCTCGCTTGTTTCTTGTCATAAAGAATTGGACCGAAAAATAGAGGCTAATGATTTGTAGATGATAAAGAATGGGAAAAAGAGAACCAACTATTCGATTTGAGAGCAACTTCTCCTTGTTCTCCTTATTCTTCCCCAAAGTAGAAGGCAATGAAGAGAACTTGAGTGATAAGTGGAGAATTCTTCTTCTGATAAGCTGCTTCTTGCACTTGAGGATTTAATGCCTCAAGAAAGTCATCCAACAATGCTTGTGGTTCATGATTAAGAAGTGACATGGTCCCCAACTAACACCACAATATTTGTCCATAATTAATCACTCACAGAAAATGACAGCTAGAATTCTTCTTCTGAGCTGCTTCTTTCACTTGAGGATTTCCCATGATTGTTCTTTCAAATTCTCACCAGTTTACTACCATTTGGGCATTCAGGGTTGTTAAATCAAGATTAAATATGAAATTAGAAAACTATTTCGTGCATATGAAAAATCATGCGAGACAACGATAATCAAACTACCTCATCAAAGAAAACTATAAACGAGCGAAACTAAATACCTCAATTAGCTCACCTTCAGCGATTGAACAGTCACCAAGCGAGCTTCGAATGAGCCTCTAAGTTGACGTCTGTTGTCGGAGATGATTATTGATCGGACGGGAAGCGCACAGGGTAAATGGGAGAGGGAGAGAGTTTCACCGTCGACGACGACGTCGTTCAAGGGAAACGCACGCGAGATAAGATATGTATGTGAAACGGGGTTTATGGTTTTGATTCAGTATAGCAAATCCTATTTTAAGAAACATAAATTCATTTCGATCAAGTACCAATCGGTATTTAATTAATATGAAATTTTTACATTAGTTGTATTTTTCTACGTTCTACAATATTAATGTCTTAGATAATTAAAATATCACTAAAGGTAGATAGAAAATATACATAGAGTCCCTCAAGTATTGTTGATATGGAAGGAGATATGATTCAATATATCTAAATCCATTTTAAGATATAAAAATTCATTTAGATTAAGTACTAATATATATTTTATTTAGAAGATATTCAAACATCATATGTGTTATAATAGTTTCTACAAAAAGAATGTCTTTGATCGTTAAATAATACTGTAGTCGATATAGATAGAAAGTGTCCTTGTAAATATTAGTTTGAAACGCAGTCGTTTTGATAACATGACACAGATTCAACCTATGTCATGTAGTGGAATCTTGAAACGCAGTCGTTTTGAGAACATGACACAGGTTCAACCTGTGTCATGACGTGGAATTTCTTTCTTTTTTTTTTTTTGTTTAGGGGAAAACCCCCTCCTAAAATCCTTTTTCCTTCCGTCTTCTTTCTCGCCAAAAGCTTGAATAGTGAGAGAGGAAGGGAGGGAAAGACGAGGCGGCGCCAGGGGCGGCAGACGGCGGAGGATGATGGTGGTTTGACTCCATTAATTCTCTCTACTGAACATGTCTGCTTCGCAGTCAACCTTGTTACAGGGAGAATCCGGCAGATGTTTACTCGGGAATTGCTACCAGGTAAACTATTTTGTTTGAAAAATGTATGGTCTTGTTTATTTATCTTCATCGATTGCCCTTTGATCTTTCGAAGGACGGGAATTTAGCTTGACTTGCTAGAACATCTCGTAACTTGTCTGTTAATTTAGATGGATATCTACAGAGAGAAAGATTGAAGCTGCAGAGGTTTTGAATTTCGAAGTATTGAATTACTTGAATGTATAATATCAATGCTTCCAGTCATCATCTAGAGAATCTGTGTTTTGTATAGTTTATTTTGGTGGTATTAACAAATCTTTCATCCGTGGAAGGAGCAGTTCTTCACTCTCTTTCCTTGCTCTTCTACAAGCAATTCTCTTTGATATTGACAGAACTTTATGCAATTCGGATCCAATCCATTACCATGCCTTCCGTGAAATGCTTCAGCAGGTACGTTACATACCATGCCTATTTAATGCATCTGTGCACATATTTTTTCCTATTATCTACTGTTACAGACCATCGAGAAAGTGTCCTGACAGATTGGTTTAGCTGGAGGAGCTCCCATAACGGAGGAATTTTTCATTGAAAGGATTAGTGGCAAGCATAATGAGCAACTCTGTGAAGTCCTCTTGCCTGACTGTGATTCCTCAACAGCCCTAAAGTTTATGGACAATAAGGAAGCATTTTTCCGTAGGTAACCTCGTGCTCCTCTCTCCTAGATTAACTCCAATGGAAGTGCCTTAAGGGAGTTCGTCTTCAATATCAGCATTGTTAAGATCCAAAATCTGTCTAATTTGCTTTGGAAGAAGTTGAATAAATCTGTGTTTCATGAGCATACTGTAAGGTGCCTTGTGTCAAAAAGTAAACCTTTGTGAGAATATCTTAATTATAAGATATTAATCGAGTTGTAAGGAGTGTGTGTCTATTGTAAGTTCTTTATGGTTCTGTTGGATATGGGAGCATTGAAATAACCAAATAGGTACTCTTGGTACATATCGTGAGCTAACATTGCTACTGTTACTTATCCTTCTTTTCATTGAAACACTTGCACTCATCGTTAGGTATAGTATGAAGAGTTGAGTGCTTGGCAGCTTGAGCAATCTTGTAGAAGGAAAAAGATTTTTAGGGTAGGATTGAACTTTGACATTCATGCAAGATGAGCAAAGTTGCAGCCCAAGTGAAGTTTGAACTGCTATTGCTTGTATTGTTTTCAGTTTATATGAAATTGAAATAAGCGATATCTGGAGTAGCTTTTTTCCTCGCCAAGTTGTTCAGAAAGACTAAGAAATTATAACAAACTGGTAGTAAACCAAGGGAGATTATATATTGGATAGTATGAGTCTGTGATGCTGTTTTTTAAATATTAAACTTATCCGGTTTTGTAGCAAGTTTCAGTGAGCTTATTTTCCTCCATAGGGGAATTGGCAATGCCACTGGAATGGGGGAAAATCAAATGGGTACATCATCTGACTAGATAAAGGTTGTGGAGGGATAGAAATTTACCTTCAGTTTGATCTAAGTGGTCTAATGTTCTAAATTCTGATTACTTTTGGTTGCACGCTCCGAATATCAATGCTACTGGATTCATAACGACATGCTCTCTCACATGCATCATTCCCACTAAATTGCTCACCATTCCTCTTCGGAGATCGAAAAAGTGTTATGCAATTAAGTTGCAAACTTGGTTTATAGTAGATAAGAAGGGTATGCAAAACTTATTTGGTGCACGAGAATACTAGATTTTTATTTGGTTATCTTTTTATTGCATTTATTTGTTTTCTAGAACTGAAGTGTATGTATAATTGAACAAAACACAGGAGAACTTCATTTTTGATCCGTTGAGAGTGCAATAAATTCATCATATTGTGTTTTCACTGTTGGATATATTTTTTAATTCTATTTTTAGTTCCACCACCATCTCATACGCCATAACTTCTCTTGGTGAACTGAACCCTTTCAGTAGAAGATCACCTTAGATTCTACAGACACTACTGCATGTAATATCATTTCGAGTCTTAGGGTGTTAAATAATATGCCTCTCTGGTCGTGGAAGTTATAAATAGCACTAAAACACAAGTAGGCACAATATCTCCTTCATGCAAAAACAGCGTTTTGATTGAATCATGTACCGTTGTTTCTAGAAAATAAGTCCAAGAACATTAAAGAAACCAACATAACCTATTCAGAGTACTTACAAGCCAGACACAAAACTGAGTTTTAGCACATGTAAAATGTAGGAGAGGAATAATTCTTCTATTTGTTATATATGTGTCCTTGCTTACTAATAACTTCTTTGATTTTCCAAGCTCCATTAGGTGTGAAGCTTGGAGATGTTGTTGGTGTTAGTGGGTATCCAGGTTTAGAATATCTCAGGCTCCTATAAATAATTGATAACTGTCTATATTCACCAACACATTATTGCCTCGGATCTAGAAGAAAGAAAAATGGGTCATCATCCTTGTGTCTCCTTTAGACACATTTCTTGGGGTAAGAAATGTGGACTCTTTGTGTGCTTAAGGTTGTGCTTGGATATTTCTCAGAATGGATGGATTTGCCGAGGAAAAGAAAAGCGAAGGGAAGGGACGGGAAGACAAACAAGTTTAACTTCAAGAATTTGTTCGCTTATCCCTCATAAATACAAAATGCACACAAAGCCTAAGGGAACTCCAGATAAAGAAAAAAAATGTAGCTTTCAACGACAAGTACGTAGCACTTACAACTACTTGCAAATAATTCAAATAAGTTCCGAACTTGGTTTATAGATGAGAAGGGTATACAGGGCTTATTTGGTGCACCAGATTACAAGTAGATTTGGATTTGGTGATCTTTTTAAAGATAAAGCACATTTTCATCTCATTCCATTAACAGATGCTTCCATTTGGAGAGTCAAATTCTAAAGATAAAATCTGTTAAGATTGCAGTAAATTGGTTATATTGTGTGCCCTGAGCTCCTACAGATTCATTTCATACTGTGGGAGGGAAATCCTCAAATCAGTTCGATTTTGCATGGTAGTCTGCAACACATGCATTGCAACTTCAGTTTTAGACACAAAGTAACTTTCTAGATGTTGAATGTGTCTTTAGTTCGACGGAGCATGTGCAAGCATGCGATAGCGAGAGAAAGAGAGAGAGTTTCTTGTCCCAGTATCTTAACGTGGTTGTACCATTGTCTTGTGCTTTAGTACTCTTACAATGCAGCTTGAAGTTAATGCTTTTACTGAGAACAGGCCAAAGCTTTTGTAATGGTTATGTTTTGCCATTCTATTTTTGTGCAGGCATTGCAACTGATGGAGTACATGTTCGTGCTTGTTTCTTACACAATGGAGCTTCAGGTTATATTATTTGGTGGAGATAATATAGTAAAAAATACACAAACAAATTGTGCTCCAATGTTCTCACTTATGAATACACAGGTCTCGGTTTTGGAACAAGAGGCTCATCCATCTTCATTTTCAACCTCATCTATACCTGAGGCAAAAAGAGATGCAATAAAAGGTAATGCAACCATATATAAAGCAAGAACTATAACAAGTACTACTTGCAAATTGCTCATTGTATTTTCCGAAGCTTAATGCTCATTGTAAATGGCAATATGCCTATATGATTGCTCATTGTAATTTGTCATTTTTTTTTCCTTTCCAAACTTAAGGCCTGAGCAATTATATGTACTAAAAATATACATTTGTCTATTCTTTGAATGAGTTTTGGTCTCAAGAACATAAGATATTAAGATGATTCATTTTGAGGTTTAAGTTGCTTAAATATAAGTTTGAGTGATAATTTCTTTTTTCCCATTGTCATGCCTTTCTTTGACAGCCAATTGGTGAAGGTGGTGGTACTCGTGCTCCCATAACCATTGATTTAGCGAGGGATGGTACTTTAAGCAGTAAATCAATTATTTTGCAGATCAATAGCAAGAACCAACAGGTTTCTGCAAGTAAAGCCTCTTGGTAGACTGTAATCCATATGTTTGCAATAAATGTTATGATGAATTGTCTCTTATTGGAACTCTGTGATGGTGTTTTTGATGACTCTGATTCTCATTGTTCTTCTCTTTCTGGCCAACCACAGATGCCCTTCAGCATTCTTTAGAGGATAGACGATGCAAAAGTTCAGGAAAGATACGTGATGAAATATATTTGAAACTCCGCACAAGTACAGGTTTGCATTGATCTGTATCTTATTATTTGTTTATGCAAGTGAACAATTGTGTAGCACATTGATGGTTCTTCCGTGCTCTTCTATAGCCACTCTTGATGGTTACTATGAAATGGAGGAATCTATTTTCCAGTATCTTGGTTTGACGCTAGGAAAAAAAACTGGAACAAATAGGAAATGATTAATACACAGCATATGAAAGAAGTTTTTCAGGTTTTACTTTGTATGTTGAAATTTCGCCGCACCCTCTGCTGTAAGTTTCAAGTCGATAGACAGGAATTCTGTCGTGCTTATAACCTTTGGTTGGATTTTGGAAACCCTTGTCAATTTTTGAAGAAAAATATTGTTCCCTTGAGTTTACTGCTGAAGAGTTTGCTATCAGGAGCTCTGTATTTCACTAATGGTAGGAAGAATGAGAATTGCCGATAACATTTCTGAAGAATCGGATTGTATTATGTGGGCTGAGACTAGACTCCTTATTTACTCCTTGATTTATCGATTGTTTTGTTTGTTCTTGTTCTGCAGCTCCACCATTGACATTAATTGATTTGCCAAGAGTGGATAAAGGATTTGACGACTCATTGGTGAGTGTTTGCTTATCTGGTTCTCGAGTTCAAATTGGTATTTTTTGTTAGAAGGGTTGACTATATTTTCTCTTTTGCTTATGTTTTAGCTTGTAGTATTTGCTTTCAGTAAAATAGATCAAGCTGCTTCAGAGCCAAAAACCCTTACAGCTGTTCAAGCTCTTCTATTGAGTCAGGGACCACGAAGCACATCTGATATCCCTTGGGTTGCTTTGATTGGTCAAACTGTTTCCATAGCTTCAGCACAGTCGGGAAATGTTGGGTCTGAAAACTCTCTAGAGACAGCTTGGCAGGCCGAGAGTGAAAGTCCGAAATCTATGTTAACAAGCCCCTCATAGCAAGCTTGGCAGATTAGCTTTGGTAGAGGCCCTTGCTAACCAAATTCGCAGCCGTATGAAATTCAGGCTTCCGAAGCTCCTCTCAGGGTACTTATTCCAGCTACTGCTTGACTATGCATTGTCAATTATGGCCATTAGTTTGGTTGAAATTTATTGGGTCTATTTTTGTGGGGTTTTCCTTGCAGTAACTTGGTGGTGTATATTTATTTTGCTGATTGCCTCTTGGTACTGCTGTGTACACGTTCCCTTTAAATTAAGAAGAAAAAAAAAACCTTCACTTGCTTTGGATGTGACAGGGAGAGCATGCAAGGTGAAAGGAAAACCATTGTGAATGCCAATAACCAAAAAGCACGGATCACGTGCTTCGCACGGGGCCTAAAACTAGTTTATTAATATGTTCATTACACTCGAACCTAAAATGGAAGGAATATTGAGTTTGAGAAAGAAACAAATGAGTTAATCAAATGGAGAGATAAAGGGAGAACTGTAAATCACCTGGGCATGATTGGAATCCAAATTTCTCTAACAATCAAAATCTTGTGAATTTCTCTGAAAGAGTTTTAAGGTATGAATTTTAAAAAATAGATTACTGATATTCCAATTCGAGTATCCTAAGGTTGCTTTCTCATGAAAGAGTTTAACCGAATTTTTATGCTTTGACCAACTTTAATCTTGGTGGTAAAGCATTTTTTCCTCTTCGTTTTTTTACCGCAAATAAGCATTGAACCACTCTCTCTCTCTCTCTCTCTCTCTCTCCTAAAATTGGGTTTCTCTTATACTCCCTCCGTCCCAATATGGATATCCAAAATCACTATGCACACCTCTTAAAAATTGTTTATGTATTATATCTTAATTTTTTTTTTGATTTTAAAAACTTTGTTTAATAAAACTAAGCTAGATCTATCAAAAACAACACCATATTACATGTATAATTCATCATAGCTTAAAAAATATAGATGATTTTTTGAGAGACGTGAATAATGATTTTGGACAACCATTTTGGGAGAAAGGGAGTATATGTTTATCGATCAATTGTAATTCACAATTTCTCTCCAGTTGGTCGGACCTTTCCCTAATAGTCCCCATCCTTCTGACCTATTGTTCAGCAAGGAATTTCATGTTATCGAAATTTTGTTTTTGAATGAGTAGGTATACAAAAACAGAGCTCGTGTAGAAAAACATCCAGGTATTTCAACGTAAAAAAAAAGATCCACACTTGAAATCTATCTACTGAAAACTGATTCGTGCTTTGCTTCCTTCTTTAGTTTTTTACTCACTTTGTTTATCTCTTCTACGGAAGTTCTCTGAATTCCCTTTGGTCTCAATTGTTTTGATTGTTAAAAGCATCTCAAGGGCATAAAATGAAATTTTACCAATTTTCATTTGTTGAAAATTTTAAATTGGCCCTATATTTTGAGACAACCAAAAAAGAAAAATAGGAAAAACTTTTTGGGATAGAGGGAGTATTATATTGAGGTCGACAATCTTGGATCGCTATGTTCAAGGAGAAAAAAATCTTAGGATCCACTATTCCTAGAAAAAGAAGTTCATTATGGAAACCGGAGATAAAAAGCATCAAAATATAACTTCTTAAAATCAAGTTTCGAAAATTATTTTTGTTCAGAAGTAAAAACCAAAACTTTGATAAATACACTTACACAATTTGTAGCATATAAAATGAGCAAAAGTTATGCAACGACTTTCACAAATGCACCATGAGACGTTGCTCACTTTGCAGTTGAAGATGATAGCAGTACAATTTAGGTATGGATGATAACAACCAAAGAAATACAGTACATATTTTTCTGGAATGGATGACACATTCCACCAGAATTTAAGAATAATAGGTGAGCATTTTTATTTTTTTACCAAGAATTTTAGGTGGTTTGTATCATATTTTATTTTTTAAACAGCAAAATAATAGGTGGTTGATAGTCAATTTTTTGTCGTCTAGAATCCGGGAAATGGGGACCCTATAGGGCACTCCCTGCAGGCGGCCTTGTAGGGTACACCGAGATTGTCCAAAAGTGTTTTGTTGGGCGATCCGGATGTGAGCTACAGGACTCCCGGGCCCGGAATAGGATGATGCCCAAGCATTTTATACCGTCAATTATGGATACAGATGGTCCGGATATGCGCTATAGGACCCCTGAGTTTGGAATCTGAATGATGCCCAGGAGATTTAGGATGCTAAATTGCACATGATATGAAAAGTAAAAATTATCTATTATTAGAAATAGGCAGTAGTGCCTAAATTGACACAAAAATAAAGTAGGAGGACCACTTTTTACAACTTGTGCCTGGGAAAGCATTCGACAGTCAACCCATTGGTGATCGCCATGGTGAAACTGGAATACTAAAGTGTTAAAAAGTGGTTGAGAGTATGACTCAGCCATACTGGATACTGAGAGAGGAAAGCATAAGGGTACATGTGTAATTTGGGCAGATGGGTTTTGTACAATAATGAGGAAAAAGAATCACATTCACACCTGCCATCACAATCCTCGAGCCTAGAAATAAGAAAGAATCCTCCACACACACAGTCATCAATCCTTTACCCCTTGCCTTTTCAGCTTCTCTCTCTCTCTCTGTCTCTCTCACATCATCTCTTTCTCTCTCTACCTCTCTGTACATCTAACCTCTATCCTATAGCAAACATAAACAAGGAAAGAAGGGAGAAGATACATGTATAGAAATTCCCAATCAAAAACAAAGAAGAGTCCACACCTCTCTCTCTCTCTCTCTCTCTCTAATGGCCCAGCTGGACCAAAATTTATGTCAAAAAAAGAAGGAAACATAGAGAGAGAAGAGGTGCCTTCAAATGTCCTCCAACCATACCCACCTCAATACATACACCAAAAAAAATCATGTTGCCACAAATACCCCTCTGCAATCCCCCATCTTCATCACTTCACTGTCTCAAAAGAACTGCATGTTTCCCCCTGATTTACATGGGCTTTTTGGGTTTTTTATTGGTCAGAGTTTCACAGAGAAAACAGGAAAGCGTGACCCTTTCTCATCTCCTTTCTTTCCTTTCCCCATCCTTTATTATTTCGTGCACACCTATTTACCTTCCTCCCCCTATCTCTATCTATATCTCTATCTCTCTCTCTATATATATTACCTCATCTCTCTCTTGTTCAAGTTTATTACTTCTTGGGTATTGGGTTCTTTGAGTTTCTTGTGATCCGATGTCTAAGAAGATGAAAGGGGTTTCTATAGATCCATCGACATATGGTGCATATGAGGATCATAAGGTCAGATTTAAGCACCAGGCGCTTATGCAGGACTACAGAGAGTTGCAGAAGGTAATTTTTCTTGTGGGTTTTTCTTCTTGGCTGCTGAAGATCTAGGGATTTCTTTGATTTTCTTCTCTGGGCTTGCGTTTGTTCTTGTTTTTCTCTTTTATTCGCTTGTAAATACTTGAATTCCGATGGGTAGATTCTAATTCTTCTATTATTCCTTCTTAAGAGTCTTGTAGGAAAAACCCAAAAATCAGTGTGTTCAAAATTGTTCATTTACCGAACTATTTGTTTATATTTTGTTGTCATCAGGTGCTGTGTTTTCTTCATCTTATTTATGTGCTCATGTTCTGTTGTTTTAAAGCCTTCTCAGTTTTTGTCCCCCTTTTTTTCCCTCTTAGGATTTGGAGTTTCGTTGAGTCTAATTATCAGTTTTTGTATGAGGAGAAGGTTTGGGTACTCTTATGGAAAATCTTCTCCTTGAGTACTTCAATTTTGGGTGGTGAATATTCCTTAATCTGTGTCTAGTAGGGTCAAAACCCAAGATTCATAAAGAAATGCTGATTAGATCCAATTACTTTGTTCTATTTGGTATCTAATGAGATCCTGTCTTTTCTTCCATTGAGCTATCTGTCTTTTCATGGTTTACGTTCATTTCTCCTTTCTTCTGGTGGTATCAATATTCATTATGGTTTGGTTTCAATCACTTGTAGTTAGCAATGGGTGGAGTAATAAACATGAGTGTTTGCGCAGGAAACTGAGGCCATAAGGAACAAGTTGGAGAGCACAAAACTGAGGAAACTAACTCTTTTGGCCGAAGTCCGGTAAGAGTCTTCACCTTGATGTATTTCCGGACATAATTTGCCCCCTAAAATCCCAATTCAAGGGTAGCTCATGTCTTTGGATTTTGTATCGATTCGTTGCGTCGTGTTTAGTCTCTATGCTTGTTCTGTTTGATCGAATTGCATCTGGAAATTCTAATTTGGAACTAGTTTGGAGTCTCTAGTTGTTTTTATTGGTTCGTGCTTTACTTTATCCAGCAGAATTTTAAGGGAAATTGTATTTTAGGATCGATTATTGAATTGCGAATTGTTTGTTTTTATGTCAGCTTGTCTACACTAAAATCAATGGGACAGCAAAATAGGTTAATGATAATAGCACGACCCATTTTTATCCTGCCACGACCATTTGGGTCATTTGACAAATTTATCCTCGTGAGTCGACCTGCATTCCCTCTCTTTCTTTTTCAGTTGCACCTTCTCTCTCTTTTCATTTCTCTCATCCTTCCTGCATCTATCCTGTAAAACAGCCACCGGCCCACCTCAATAACCACAAATGCTTCCGGTGAAAATCTGAATCAATCCCTCTCTATCAAGGAGATGTTTTGTGTTATCAATTTCGAACTTGCAGCGGCAACCATGGGTGGCCCAATATGCGGCTAAATCTCAAAAATCGAGATAGGAATGAAAATTGAGGAAAGTTTCAATTGATTTCACATTGAGTTGGTGCTTTTTAAGAACAAAGTTTCTTCAATTCTAGTGTACAATTTGGGGGCCACTAGTGGTTTTGATTGAAATTGCAATTGATGCCGGTTTGGGGAATTCAGGATTGAAAAGCCTCGCCTACAGTTCCTTTTGCTAGTTCTTTGCCTATTTGGCTATTTACCCATTTTTCAGTTCCAATTTCCCAGCAAGCGTGATCAACGATACACACAATGGACACACACACACACACACACACACACACACATACACACACACACACAGAGAGGTTGATTTTTCAGGAGGAATCAAAATCCTGAAGTTTTCTGATAATCAAAGAGTCGAAATGGAGATGCTGTTGGCTTCACAATTATTGCGTCAGAGTGTAATGGGCTAGAGATGCTCTAAAACTAATGTTGTTCTTATTCTTTTTGCTTGCTCTGCCCCTTTTGTTGTGTGTTTCTTTGGTTTTGTCGCATGCGGTGGGTGAGAGAAAAAGAACAAGTGAAGAATGGTAAAGGGAGCGAGTTGAACTCGGCAAGAGGTAGAAGTGTCAAATAACTAAAACTGTCGTGGCATAATGGAAAAGCGTCGTGGCATTATAGGCACCCAGCAAAATAATCAAAATTGCGTGTTGAGATGACATAATGAAGTTGGTCATTTGCTTATTCATATTTCCTTGGTTGATTTTTTGGAGGATTTTTCGGCGATATGCTTACTTACCGGAATATTTTATGACTTATGCTGCAATTTTTGTATTCTGTATCCCAGTTTCCTACGACGACGATACAAGTACCTTGTGCAAAACAAGGCTGTAGAACACGACCAGGGACGACAAATGGTTCAACCACCAAATTTTGTAACTCGACAAAAGATTATGGGGAAGCAGAAAATTTCTGATAGGAAGAAAGGCACCCTGCAAAACATTTTGACGCAGAACAGTGTCTACTACACAATCTATGATGCTAACCAGAAGGAGAGGATTTTTAAACGAATGAATCTGGCGAGTCGGACCACAAATCCAGTTCTTGATCTACTCCCGAAGGATAGGATACGTGGTGGAAAAGAAGCTACTCTTAGAAATGCAGCTCCAGCTTTTAATTTAAATAAGAAGGAAAGATCTTATGGTAGAAAAGAGGCGGCCTTCCGGAACCCAACGCCGATTCTTGATTTGAACCTGAAGGAAAGGTTACTTACCGGAAAGGAAACTGCTCCCCGAAACCTATCTCCAACATTTGATTTAAACCAAATGGGAAGAAACATTGAGAGCGAGAATGCAGTGCAAAGCCGCGTTCCAGTTTTCGACTTAAACCAGATCTCGGTAAACAATTAACAAACATTGTGAACTAAAACTTTTTAACTACTATTTTTACTGTCTCTCATTGGTTTGCATTTGACTCCATGTTTTAGGGAGAAGAGGAGGAATTAGTGGATAATTATGAGCCATTTAATATCGAGGAGCCAAAGAAATTTGTTGTCAGAGGTGGAACTGATGAGCAGCACAATGATTTGAAATTGTCTGCGTGTCGGAACATTGGAAATGGACCGGATCAGGCAGGGAAGCGGAAGATTTCATGGCAAGACCCAGTTGCATTGGAGGTTTAAGTATTGTTCTTCAGGACTTCAAGATCTTGCTTAAGTAGTGGTCTTGAAAAAATAGTAGCACGCCGGCTATTTATTTTTCAACTTCTCGTGAAAGGAAAACAATAGGTTTTATATGCGGTATATAGACGATGTACAAATGTTGCCAGGTTAAAAATTTGGTTTCACCGTCCCATGTATGGTTTTCATGGTACTTAAATCCTTCTAGGAGTATTGTTAGGTGGTGGATACAAGGAAATTTGGGATCTTTAAATTTGTTGAATTGGAATTCGGATTACTTTAGTAACTGGAAATGGTAGATATATTGCCAAGAATCAATTTTGTGTTCACCATCCATGCTGTTTGGTTCATGTATCTGCGCCCTATTATTTAGGGGGTGCATGCAAGGGAATTTGGACGTGAAATTATTCCTTCCAATGGAAATGGTAGATATTTTCTTCTTCTTTTTCTTTTTTTTGCCCTGTGCTCTGAATGTCCAAGTAAAGAAATTCAACTAAGAGCAGGTAAACGGCGGGAGTAACTACGACTCTCTTAACGTAGCTAAATGCCTTGTCGTCTAACTAGTGATGCGAGTGAATGGATTGACGAGATTGTTGTGGACATCCCTTGCTGTTTGTTTCATGTATTTGTGGCCTACTTACAAAGGTGGTGGGTACAACCGTACAAGGATATTTGGTGTCTTGCCTGCATTTGAATTTGAATTCGAATTATTTCCTGGTATATATATATATATATATTGGTAAGAAAATACATATGTTTTTTTTTGTTTCTTTAGCTCTTTTACTTGCTAAAATATCACCAAAAAAAAAAAAGTGCTGTTGGTATTTTCATTGTAGCTTATTCGTTCTTGAACTATGGTGGTAGGACACTAGGACGGCTAGGGTTTGGGGCAGTTTGTAGTTGAGGTGTAGCTGTCTCGTTTTTGAGGGTGAACTGGTACACACAATTTTGTTCGATTGTGCTTTGTAAAATTCTGGTAGCATTTGTTTTGTCGTGGTGTTAATTGCCTTCAGGCCTTTTCAGAAAGTCTACTTGCACGCATGAGGAGTGCACAGATCGTTCACGGACGTTTTGTGGGACCAATTTTCGGATCCTACACAAACGATCTAAATTATTCATTAAAAATAATTTTTCGAGTTGTCTCTCATGAAAAATTTGCTCACAATCCGATTAATCCATTCTTCTAACTTTTCATTTAGAAGGTTGTATCAGGAACTTACTCAATCTGATTCAAAATTCAGAACTGAACTTGCAATCAATGGATTGAGTTGATTTTTGGCAACTCAAAACATATATTTTTTATTTCATAAACGGTTTGGATTTTTTTTGGAATCCGAAAGTGAGCCCCATAAGATGTCTGTGCGTGATTTGTGCATCCCTCATTAGCAAAGTTGAGGCCTTTTGATGTTCATCATTTTCCCGGCTTGCAAAGAACTAGAAAAGTTTTGCGCGGTCAAAATTGTCCGGGTCAATTTACACGTACCTTAATTAATTTTCTCCCCAACCCTGTGAAAGGCACATTATCCATCCCGGAACTAAGGAATTTACACGAGAAACTCTTGCGGATCCCAATCTTTCCGAACTCAAGATATTTGGATTTACATCTCATCATCACTACTTGGCTTCCCTTGAATTTTTTTCAGACTCTCAAAGTAAGAACCAAAGATAGAAGGGAACAAAAGTCAGGTATATTACACTTATCCCTTCTTTTTTAAGATGCTAGTAATAATATGTTGGTAGTATTTGTTAAATTACTACAATGTCTGATACGTCCGTAGAAGTCGAACTCAAAACCTCACAAATCTTTCTTATCCCAGTCCCAAACACAATTTTCTTATCCCTTCCCAACCAACCAGACTGCAGATCAGGCAATTCTCTCCATAAAAAATCACTTTCCCACCGAGATGAATTTGGATGTCGGCCGGGTACCACGTAGCGGTACCCTACACACATCCCTCCTGTCCAAAAATATGTACATAGTGGCTCCCAACACGCATCCCGCCAGTCCAAAAATGTGTTGGATGGTCCGGATTTTAAACTTTAAAGAGAGTAAGAGGAGAGAGAGAGGGGAAGAGTTTGACAGAAATCTGGACAGTCCAACATTTTTTTTAATGGCCGGGATGCACGCTGGGTACTGCCACTTGGTACCTGGCCAGCACCCAAGGTTTTCTCCCACCCACCCTTCCCACCCGTGCATCTACAAAGGTCTGTAATTCTTCAGTTCCAATCCAACACAACAAAGCTTTCCGAACTTAAATGGGCCAATCCAGTTTCTGGGTTGTCGAAAATCACCAGTTTTTAGTTGTTCCTTTTGTACAAAGCACCCTACCCCTACTGCATCAGAATAAAGCCTGAATCCAAACAAGCATGCATAAGTTAAAACAGTCAAATTACTGAATTTCCAAATCTACATTTTGGGATGGAAAGCAACTGCACAATTTTTGTTTTTTTCTTCTTCCTGCAAATCACATGTTCGCTCTCCCTTCCATCTCGATCGTTTCTCTCTGTCGGACAGTCCGTGCCACTACCCTTTGGTTTACCGCAGACTCTCCATCAAAGCATAAATGGGATGTCACCCCTTTCTTCGGGAAAAACCCAATTGCATAGTTTTTGCCACCTACAGCCTCCTTGGCCTTGTGTTTCTTTCCCTGAATGTGGTCATATAAACCTTGCTCACTAGTGGTGCTAACTTGACAGATTTCACATCTCCACTCATCTTTACGTTTCTTCTTCAGATCTACTGAATGGAGCTCACTAGCACCTGCCGCCATTAGAGTTAGGGCTTTACGCTTCACACCAGAGAGATTTTCCCCCGGCTCACCCTGCAACAGAACATCCAGACAATGACCATTACCATGAATTTGTAATTGTAGTGATCACCAAATGAGTCTTTAAACCGTTGACAGACTTTTCACAAAAACCAAGTAATCATGTTTCTCTAGTTCTGGTTAAAGTATATCATTCCATGAGCAATGCTTCAGCGGTTTATATTTCTAGGGTTTACCGATAACTGAAAATTCTAACACTTCTCACTGAAAAGGTCCTGTAGCACCTGAAAGAGTCAATGAATCCAACTGGATGAATTATTGCGTGATCTAGTTGGAATTACTTCTTTGGCAATTGATGGCATTGTCATTGCCAATTAAGCCAAAAGTAAAGAAGGGAGTGTCCAACTCTATGGAGAATAACGTTTAAAAAGGTCAAACAAGTGCTCTGCTTCTGACTTCTCTTCTAGGTAACCAATTACCAAGGTTTTGAAATCGGGATACGTATCGTGTATCGTATTTCTTATTTTATAAATCGTATCGGGATACGTATTGCATATCGTAAGATACGTTACCCATAATTAACATACAATTAACAAGTATTTATACCTAATAACACCAACAAGCTAAGTTCTTAAGTTGCAAAATTTCAAGTCTCCCAATTGGATTTATCATGTTGAAGTTTCCTACAACCTTAGTCAATGACAGAAAAGAAAATGCCTAATAACATTCTCCCAAAACACGATCAACGTATGGTTTTTTCTTCTATTCAAGCCCTACATTGTGGTTGGATATCTTTCAAATGGTTTGAATGTCACTTAAACAACTTAGATTAACATGTTTGAGGTTCCACTTCTTATAATAATGTTTGAATTTCTTCCATTAAGTAATCGTAGGATACACACTGAATCGGAATACGTATATAT
>JAXBDA010006366.1:0-21053 GCA_036023075.1 Gaultheria prostrata
GGCCTCTGTGTGTTACTGCTAATGTACCTACCTCTTCCTCTTCTTTTTCTTTTTTCTTCAGCTGCTGCTGTTGTTTGCAGTGGCTGCACCTTTGAGGGTGCTCCAGGTTCAAACGGGTCATGGCGAAATTTTTTATAATCCCAACTGTGTTGGTTATTGCCTACTAGAGGGGGATGTCCTCTAGAGTTTAATGCTTTATAGAGGGGCTGTCCTCTAATTCTACTCAGCAGTAAGCCGTTTTTTGTTCAAGCTTTAAAGATAGCATTTGTTACATCTAGAGGTCGCGCATGAGAGTCCCATCAGAGGCTCACAAGGCTCAAGCCCAAAGAACTGTACACCTTTCGGGCTGCTATAGGCATGTATTCATGTGTGGCGTTTAGTTGATATTTCAAAAGGTTGTGAATCTCTTCACGCCCATCTCGGCCTTCATGGTTCATTTCTTACCCATCAGAGTATTGAGCCTAGTCATGGGATCAAGCAAGTATCCAGTTTTCCTCAATGGTTGACTCAAATCTTCCGGATCAGCATCAGTTACATTAACACATTTACTCATCTTGACATTTGTTTCTATTCCCTCTGCTTAGATGGTTTGGAAACATTTGTTGTATTTCTTCTAGTTATTATGTAGCCATTTGGCCAAGGCTTCTACGTTTTTTTCGTTTTCTTTTCTTTCTTTTGTTTCCTCCTGGGGTATGCCCCTTGTAGGCTGTATATTCGCTTAGCCTCTTTTTATTTCAAGCTTAATTACCCAAAAAAAAAAAATCCCAAAACCACTTGAGCCGCACAACCTGAGTTCCTGAACTGCAGGCCTAAAGAAACCAAAATTTTCCCTTGCCACCGTACGGCATATTTCATTACACCATGCGGTGCATGTTCTTATGCCTTACGGTACTACTTGTCTCATCCCAGGATTTCCGGTTGCCCAGCAGCTCAGTTTGATCGTGTGGTACGCTACTCCCTACTCGTAGCCCGCCTTCTTTCCATGAGAGTATCATTCATGGAGGGTGAGTACGGCACCCATGGCTTATATAAACCAATCTCTGTCAAATGGTGAAAGAAGAGAGTTTTGAAAATCTATTCACAAACTGTTTGAAGAAAAATCGCAAGAAACCCTTTTTTTTACTGAAACTCTGTTACTAGCCATCCTCAACCGTTCTTAAAATTCATATCAAGTCTCCATCTAGGATTCTCCAAACCCGAACTCAAACTCTACTAAAAATCTACAAACTGAAAGGCACATTCCTGTTCCGAATGTATAATATTGCTTGATCAATACTGTTGTCCTTGAGGGGTCTCTTTTATTGAATTCAGGATGGTTTTATACCTCCCCTGCATTCGATAAAACCGTTATTCACCAAACGGAATAACTTATGGGTTATTTCGGTCTCAGGAGTAATGACGGGAACACAATCAATTTGTTTTCCCTCACTTGCTCGACCTAGAGGTATATCTTTAATCTTTCAAAAGATTAAAACCATGATTTTTATATCAGAAAACTCCCCCATTTTCATTACTGATCAGAAGGCAAAGTTTGAAAAACATTTACATAGTGACACTGTACGGCACTAAACCTACACCGTGCGGTGTACTTTTGTATGCCGTACGGCATAGGGGGCAAAAATCCCATTTTGATGCTCAGTTTTGAGTTTTGATGCTCTATTTTTGGGAAAAACTTACAAATTGGTTATTGCGGTTGGCCCCGTTGTATTTCTTATGTTTACATTCATGTCCTTTTTTTTTATTAATTCGTTTATTTAAATGTTAACATGTATAATTGCGTGAATAATTGTTGTTATTGTTTTCTTTATTCAATCCTTATGTGAGTAGAGTTTTCAATAAAATATTTTCAGAAAAATCCCACAAATATTTAGTAGAGACCGGAAAATTCCGGGCACGCGGGGTGCATTTTTTTTAACAAAACCTTCCCCGCGGGTAACCTGGCTCCCGAACCCAAATCTCTATTTTTCGCAGACCAAACCTCCTTTTTCAGCTGCACAAGAGTCATATTTTTCAAAAACGGTTTCTCGGGTACCTAACATTTTCCAAAAATTAAACCCCGGGTGGCGACTTTAAATTTTCTTTTCCCTAAATCGTCTCTTTTTCAAAACAAAAAGCGTGGGCCGATTTCCAACGTCCACAAAATGGCGACTCTGGTGGGGATCGATATTTTTTAAATTAATCTTTATTTTGACATTTTACACTTGTAAAACGACCCTTGAAAGCTTGACACAATGTACATGCTTCGCGCTTTCAAAGAAAGGAATGATGTCAAGGTGAGAGCCCAATCAATCCGGACTAGAGCTTTCCCGGTTGTTTGCCTGCGTAAAATTTCAAGGTTTTGATTAATTTAAAAAGCGAGCCAAACTTGAAAAAAGTTTGTGGGATTTTTGAAAAGATTTTATTGTTAAACTTTTGCATTGCACATGCATGGTTACTAGCCCCGCCGATGCGGCCTGGTTACCCTATCCAGCTTGCTGGTGTTAGGACATCCCAGGATTCTCAGCAACCTTGGACGATGATGAGCCAGCCTGTCGTTATTACCCTTGCCACATTAGTATTATGTGCAAAGGGAAGGCAAATATTGACTCTAGTCTGGGGAACCCCCTAAACCAACACCAGCCTTTGCATTTAGATAACCGTAGAACCTTCCAACCTACGACAGGACCCACAGGGTAGGATTATGTGATATATCCTGTTATGTGTTTACTATTTTCCTATATCCTGTCAGGATGCTGCCTGTTTACCGCTTTTGCACATACCATGCTACTTGTTTACTGCTTTGGTATATACTGCTCTCATTTTGCATGCATACACAAATTAGATTGGCCCTAGGTTATCACTTCAATCACCTAGGCAAACTCACGCAGGGGTTACCATTGGGTCCCCGGCAACGGCGCCAAAAATGCTTTGCTCCTTACTTTGTTATTTAATAGCGTGCCCAAAGCGTAGGGCTTAAGTCGGAGATAGCATAATACCGGTAAGACCGGATCGAATCCACAGGGACCGAACGTACCGAGCGTGAAATTTGTCTTGCGCGTGATGGTTTTTAGCCTTGAAGCGGCAAACTATGACTTGAGATTTGGGGTGGAATTCTCTCAACTTCGAGAATGATTTGGAATGTGATTTAAAACTAAATTAAACTAAGGCTAAGTCTAGGGGATTTCAACGCCCATGACTCGGGTCGATTCATTCTCCTCTACGATAACCGGCTCAGAGATGTCGTTAAACATTCTCCGAACGGAAGATTTGATACTTAAACTCATTTAAACTAGAAATGGTGCTTAGCAAAGACTAGGAATTTTTGGTTCACTTGGCAAATGGTCGGGTTAACATCGCCCTAAGCATCACACGTGGCAAGGAGCGTAGCTCTTGCCTATGTGAGATCAAAGAGGTTAACAAACCCGGTCTTTGGTTCATAAAATCAATCCTAACTCTTTGCTAAACAAACGTTGTATACAACATGGCGAGGAGAGCGAATCAACCGGAGTCACGGGGTGTTAATCACCCCATGACTAACCCTATGTAAACTACTCGCTCAACATACTAAAGTACTTGACTATTTTGATAAAGGAAATAAAGAACATGACAAGTGATGCTAAAAACTGATTTTATATGTTAATCCTAAGCTTGCGTACAACAATAAACCTTGGAGAAATCACACACAAACACTACTTACTTGAGTTTTCAAAGGAAAAGACTAAAAGAGGAGAGATAAGATTTAACCGGTAAAAACATGAACAAACTAGATTTATATAAAGCTCTGGAGATTACAAGAACTATTAACAAACGAGAAATTAAAAGGTAAACTAAGCTTACTTGTGTTCTTAAGGAAATAGAGCTTGAAAATCCTCCACAACAATGGAGGAGAGAGAAGAGAGCAAACTAGGCTAAAAATAGATTAAAGTTAAAGTGAAAGACAAAGGAGAAAGGAAGAGAGGAGAGGGTTATATACAAAGTTAGTCTTTCTCCCCCTCAAAATATCCCAAAAGTGTACAAATATCCTAAAATGACCACAAGTGGGCCGGCCAAAACGTGGGTGAAAAATTGCCAGAAAATGCAAAAGGTAGTGCTACCTTTCTAACAGGTAGCGCTACCCTACCCGTCTGTCTTTTGGCTGTGCAAAGGTAGCGCTACCCTTTTTGAAAGGTAGCACTACCTTTTCTAATTTTTGTTTCTTTCTTCCTCTTGGTCACCCCTTGCCTTCCGGCTTGATTTCATGACTTCAAACCTCCCCAAGCCTTAGCCAAATTTTCGTCTCTTGGCTCTTGAGGCTCGGTTGTGGGGTGCCATGGGGTACTTGGCCCTCGGATCGTCGGGAAGCATCCCAAAGCGCTTCAAATGCGCCTTATTCACTAGTTAAACCTGAAACTAACAAAAGCACACTTCGCGCAACATCAATCATATAAAAGCTCTAAAACGCGCGTGTGTGTGATCTAAACGAGCTAGATGAGCCCGAATATATACAATATTAGGGGCTCATCAGAACCCCCTAAACCAAAACCAGCCTTTGCATTTAGATAACCGTAGAACCTTCCAACCTACGACAGGACCCACAGGGTAGGATTATGTGATATATCTTGCTATGTGTTTACTGTTTTCCTATATCCTGTCAGGATGCTGCCTGTTTACCGCTTTTGCACATACCATGCTACTTGTTTACTGCTTTGGTATATACTGCTCTCATTTTGCATGCATACACAAATTAGATTGGCCCTAGGTTATCATTTCACTCACCTGGGGATTGCTCCGATAACCACTGGTTATGCTGGATATTTCAAAATCCCATTTTTCAAAACTCGCTACAATTAGGCCCTGCCTTTTTCTCAAATAAAATTAGTACTTTTTTGTCAGAACAATGGCTGACCAACCAAGCAACAAGAGACTCAAGTCTACCTTCACCACTCACCACAACGCTCCTGCCTGGATCATTGAAGAATGCAAGCCTGAGCAGAAAACCTCTGAAGGTGAGAAGCTCTACAAATGGGTTGACCCGATCGTTGAACCCAATCAGTCAAACACACCAAATCAATGGGACAGCACTGAAAGCTACTAAAAGGACTATGCTGATAGCGATTTAGAAGCCTCCTCTGCAAGCAGCCGCCATGCTGATGAGGAGGCTTTACAAGAAGGAGAAGTCTCAATCGAACCGTCTTCTTCTTCAGAGTTTGCTCCAGAAGAAACTGATTCCTGTCCTCCTGGTTTTGAGGTGCGCGCGGGAGAAGGTAATAATCATGGTTCTTCCAGTACTTTTCATAATATTGAGGGTGACAGTCAACCGAGGCCCAGACCTGTCCCCGTTGCTGAACACAGTATGGGGGAGTTTGCGCCGTGATTGGCCCAATGCATCCCGCTGTTGGATCACTTTTTGAGGATAATTTTTCAGAGTTGGAGGCCGCTGTTGATGTGGAAGAGGGGATAGAAGATTTGTATGGAGCTCTGGTTCTGCGGGGTCAGCAGTGCGCAACTACCCCTGAGGGTCCAGCGCAGGTGGAGAGCACAGGTGACCATACCTTGCCAGGCCAGACTGCAGAAGGACAGGCTGGGGGTGCTGATCAAGGGGAGGGCAGGGCGCTTGAAATAGGGCAAACTTCTAGACCTGTCGCATCCATGCAACGAGAAAGTGCCAGCCCCCAGCCGAGCCTTGTGCAGAACTTCTTCAGCTTCTTCATTGGATAGACACCGCAAAGGGATATGGTCTAGGGCTCTTCTGTACAATTTTCCATTCTCCATGAAGTAGCGCTTGGCACTCATCTTGACCTCCCTTCGATACTCTTCTTCCATGGGCAGCGCACCCTCTTGCAAGAAATCAATGTACTTCTGCCTCTAGTCTCTTTCAAGTGAGAAACAACATTCCCGCTGCAAGGTGAATAGTGAGCAACGCTCGCAATCATTGAGGATTGCGGCGGCATCGTGGTTCATATCTGGCCAATAATAGCCCTGTCTCTGGATTCTTCGGTAGAGGGAAATCTCATTTCCCCCGCAGGTTTTGTCATGGATCTGACGCAACCTTTCCTTCGCCTCCTCAGGACCTATACAGCGTGCTAGCCATCACTGAGGGCCGCGGTAGTATAGCTGTTTCCCCACCATAGTGAACTGCACGACTTCAGATATGGGCAAACTGCCCTCTCCAGTTGTCAACTGCTTTATGATCTTTTCCTGCCATTCACCTATGGCGCGCACCTCATTCATTTTCTCAACTACAGACGAGTCTGTTCTTTTAACAATCTCTATTGCTACAATGCCTTCTCCAAATTCCATCTTTGCTCTAAGGGTGGCCAGCGCATCGGGAAGCCTATTGTCTGACCTGGGCCTGTGGATGATTTCTACATCCTCGAACCGCTGCATCAGTTTCTGTACGGTGGCCCTATATGGTGCAAGAGTAGGCTCTTTAAGCGCGTACTGGCCTTCTGTCTGTAGAATAACGAGTTTTGAGTCCCCCACAATTTTGAGGATTTTAATCCCCTTTGTGATGGCTGCCAGGAGCCCTAGGATCAAAGCTTCGTATTCTGCCTCATTGTTCAAACACTGAAATGCCAATTTGTACGCAAGACATTCGCGCTGACCATTACTGTTCTGTAAGACTATCCCCGCGCCACCTGTACCTCCTCTTACGGCCCCATCGAAGCTTAGCATCCACATGACCTTGTCGTCTGTGGCAGCTAACGCTTCGAAACCATCGCCTGGGAGTGCTTCTTCGATTGGTTCACACTGTTCGCTTGGGAATTGAGCTAGTAAGTAAGCCAGGGCTTGACATTTGATTGCGTGGGGTGTTAGGCAGGTGATCTCAAATTCTGCCAGTGCTAAAAGCCAGCGCGCCACTCTCCCAATGAGAGCTGGTCGCGAGAGCAAATATCGCACTGGGTCACTTTTGTGACAATGTGAATTTCGAAGGATAGAAAGTAGTGACGCAGCTTTTGCGCGGTTAATACCAGTGCTAAACAATGTCGCTCTACGGGGGTGTATCGCTCTTCAGCCCCCTGCACTTTTCGACTGATGTAATACACTGGTCATTCAGTTCCGTCAATATTTTGTACGAGGAGGGCCCCAATGGATCTCGGGGTGGACGTCAGGTAAAGGATTAGGGGCTTGCCCTTCTGCGGCGCGATTATAGTTTGCGGGGAAACTAACATCGCTTTAACCCTTTCCAAGGCCTGCTGATGATCCGTGCACCATTCAAACTTTGCTTTTCCCCTCAGTAGATCGCTGAAAGGTGCTAAGATTTCTGCCAGGGTAGGGATGAATCTCCGCAGGTAGGACACCTTTCCAAGAAATCTCTTGAGGGTTCTTTGGGAGTGGGGTGGCGACATTTCCACTATAGATTTGATCTTTGCTTCGTCTACCTCGATTCCATGTCTGTGGACAAGGAATCCTAAGAACTTTTCTGACGCAACCCCAAACGCACATTTCAGGGGGTTCATTCTCATGTTGAATTTTTTGCACCTCTTAAACACCAACTCCAGGTGTTCGAGATGGTCAATTTTTTCCTTCGATTTTACTACCAAATCATCCACAATATGATGTAGCATATCGTGAAAGATTGCTGTCATCACGCACTGGTATGTGGTGCCAGCATTCTTGAGGCCGAATGGCATCACTGTGTAGTAAAAGTTCCCCAACAGGGTTCTGAATGTTGTCTTCTTCACGTCCTCTAAAGCCATCTTGATCTGATTATACCCGCTGAACCCGTCCATAAAGGAAATCAATTGGTGGCCGGACGTGGCGCTACCAACGTATCAATGTGGGGCAGTGGGAACTCATCTTTTGGACAGGATTTGTTAAGATCGCGGAAGTCAACGCATACTCGGATTTGGCCATTTTTCATCTTTACTGGCACTATGTTAGCAAGCCAGAGCGGATACTGAGTTGGCTGAATAAAACCTGCCCTCCTCAACTTTTCCACTTCTTCTTTGATTTTCTCTTCTAAGTCAGGCTGGTACTTGCGCTTAGCTTGCTTGACAGGCTTGGAGTTAGAGAATACATTCAAATGGTGAGACACTAATTCAGTGTCCAACCCTGGCATTTCCTCATAATGCCATGCGAACACATCGTTGTACCGCTGTAGAAGCGATATCAATCTTCCCTTTAAGCCACTCTCGAGCGCCGCGCTAACGAACACGGGCCTCGGAGTTCCTTCTCCAATTCTCAAATTAACCTCTTCCAAAACATCGGGCTGAGGTTTCGGACCATCTTGCATGCACTCTAGCGCAGGTTCTGGCTTCACAATATCTTCTTCTTCTGTCGGTTCATCTTTCATTGGCTTTGGAATTTCTTCTTCACCTTCCATCCCTTCAGCCTCTAAGCATCGCGGGTCAGACGCCTTAGATTGGTTGTCTGGCCCGCCGCCTCATCATAAGCAATAGACGGTCCTGCCATCCTTTATCACCTTCGTGACTTTCCTTGGGCCTGAAGCACTTGCTGTAGGTGGGTTCCGCTTGCTCACGGGCACCGCTTCTTTCAATATTGGTGGGTACGGCTGGCTCGCCGATGCCCCGTCATTGCCTTTAAAATTTTCCCACTTAGGGAGTTTCACCCCAAGCGGTCTGGAAGTGATCGCACTAGAAGCTTCCTGGAGCTCAGTGAAGTTCACGCGTTAGAGAGATGAGCCTCACATGCCTCAAATGGTCTCTCTAATGCCCTTATTGTCACTTGCTTGCAAGCCCAAATGCCCTTGAGGCATTGGTGGTAGCTAGACGGGACTGTCGCGTATCGGTGCATCCAACTTCTTCCCAGTATGATGTGATAATTGATTTTCGCGTCAATAACGTGGACTTTTATGGCTGCGCAGATGGATTCGACCGCAAGATTGACCACGACATAGCCTAGTGAATCCTTCCTATCACCTTGGAAACCTGTGATTCCTATGAAAGACTTGATCATTTTCTCCTCTGTTAGACCAAATTTTCTCAGTGTGGCCAGCAGCATAATGTTGATAGAGGCTCCTCCGTCCAAGAAAGCACGCTTGAGCTTTACATCATTGATGTACGCGATCACATATAACGGCCTGTTATGCGAGTACGGGACTCTCTTGTCAGTGTCAGAGAAGGAAATGGTATTGGAGTCAGTCTTGATGGTTTTGGGAATGGATCCCCCTTCCGCAATGCAGGCCTCGTGGCCCTCTTGCGCTATGGCAACTATTGCTTTGGTCATCTTAAGCCTTGCCCGAGTGGAGAACCCTATGCCATCAAAAAATGTTCTGAACTTCGTGTTGTTCTGGAGAATCTTAGCCTCAATCTCTGGATCGGGAGTGGCTACCACTGGGGTATCGTACCCCGCGATCTCATCGATCTCGTCATAGAAAGACGTCATGTAAGCCTCTTCATACTTGTACTCCTCCTCGTACCCCCAATTCTCCTCATATTCGTAGGTTTTTTCGTAGCGGTAGTCTTCTTCATAACCATAAACTTCTTCGCAGCCATAGGTTTCCTCATAATCATACTCATCCATCTCCCTCATGAAGTCAAAGCATTCAACCATGTTGGCTATCACATGCTCGAGATAGGGATTCGTGCGCACGTCCTGTGACTTGGTCGTGATGCGCAGCTCCTTGTTATCAAGTTTCTTCTTGAAAATCCTCCTCAGCGTCCAACATTCACTTGTCGGGTGCTTGGTATGACGATGGTACGTGCAATACTTCAGGCTTTCCCTGTCCGCGCGCGAGGGTGGCACTTCAATTTCTGGCAATATCAGCTCCCCATCCGCTATCCATTCCTTAACCAGCTCTCTCACCTCGTCAATGCTACAAGGGTAATCTGGGGCCACGGGAGCATCTTTGAATGTTTTTTCCTTCTTCCAGCCCCCATTCCCATTTCTGTTGCCTCTCCCCCCCTGGGGCTTGCGCGAGGGTTGAGTGGAAGTTGCAGTTGAGGCGACG
This sequence comes from Gaultheria prostrata, assembly GCA_036023075.1. Lineage (NCBI taxonomy): Eukaryota > Viridiplantae > Streptophyta > Magnoliopsida > Ericales > Ericaceae > Gaultheria > Gaultheria prostrata. The sequence continues at coordinate 9,872 of JAXBDA010006366.1, forward strand.
GATTGGGGCTTCTTACTCTTCCAACCACTCTGGGTGCTGCGCGGAGCACGCGCGACAGTGTATCTTAGCTTATACGCTACCTCTAGTAGTGCGGCGAAGGTTTGGATCTTAACATTGACGAGGTACGGTTGGAACTCAAGCGCTAGGCCACCGGTACAAATTTACACCAAATGCTCTTCATCAACTGGTTCAAGACAATCCACTGCGCGATCCTGAAATCGCTTGATGTAATCCACAATATCTTCACTGGGGCCTTGTACCTCCTTGACTAGCGACAGGCTTGTGACCCTTTCGCGCGTTTGGAAGAACTTGGTGTAAAAGCGATTTACCATTTCCTCCCAAGTAGTAATAGAGTAGGGCGTGAGATTGACATACCATGTGTACACGCGCGCGGTGAGAGATTTAGAGAATTCGTGTAGGCGCAGGTTGTAATCGCCAGAATAGGCTCCTAAGGTCTCAGTGAACCTTACGATGTGTTCTTGATCGTTGCCCTCCTTTCCATCAAACTTGATGAACTTCGGCGGGGTATACCCTTCAGCGTACGCAATCTGTAGGATAGACAAAGGGTAAGGTGGTTGAATATCAGAGCTTGGTAATGCGCCAGGTTCACGGTTTATGGGCCACCACCAACAGGACCTACACTTTGAGCACCGTGGGCCTGTTCGGCCTCAGGTGCTGCTGGTGCACTCGGTCCAGCCCCAGCATGGATCTGCTGAGCCGCCTGTGCTGTTGGTGCCTTTGGCAGGGCAACTATGATAACCTCTATGAGACCAGTAATGGCTGCTAGGAGATGCATTTGGGTAGCCTGCATCTGAGCGATGCCGGTTTGCGTAGTCTGCAATAGGTTCGCAGGCGGGTTTCCCTGGTTTCCATCGCCACCTTCATTTCCAGCTTGACTGAAAGTTGCATCTTCCATAAAAGGAGGTCCATCATGGACCAGATCGTAAATATTGGTTATGTTGCGGGCTGCCATACCTAAGGTTTGAAGACCACTTCTTGTGTTTACCATCAACTAATCTACCTCCCCAGCAGAGTCGCCTATTGTAAGTGAGGTTCTTGTCTTGGTCAATATTCAAGAATAAGAATATGAGTTGGAGAGGTAAGAATAATTAACAGTAAACAACATGTATGGGAATGAAGTGATCAAGAGGAAGGGTGAAGAATAAAGCAGGTGTGTACAGAAGAGACTAAGGCAGAAGATTGCTCTCAGACTGATTCTGTGGCAAACCCAAATGACCTAGAGAATGGAATAAATCTCACTGGGAAGAATGTTCTCCTTCCAAGTAAGTAAATATCCACTTTCTCTCTCTAGAATCACCTCTTGAGAATTGTGAGGGAATGTCTCATATTTATAGGCAACCTGAACCAATGATCAGGCACCATAGGCTGTCACCCTATACATGAGGACACGTGTCCCGTCCGTACACCCTAACTGCGCGGGTGACGGTACCTACTGCGCGGCTCACTCGGGGACGCTACTCCACCCCTCACGCAGAGAACCTCTTATTCTTTTATAGCCACCAAACCACAGGATCTCCCTTTATTACCGTGTGGGCAAGGTCATGTCCTGTTCGGTCGTGCCTATACCGCAGTCAAGCCTCAGGGGGACTTTCAGGTCCTACCTTCAGACCAGAGCAAGCATGAATACTTGGGCTAAATAGACTAGTTCCTCGCATTCTTGCCCATTTGTATGGGCCACGCCAGTCATGAGACTCATGGGCTTTTCTCCACGTGTGGATGGCCTATGGTCATATGTATGTGTTCCCTCAGTTGGGCTCTGACAGCGCGCAACTAAGGGGCTACCGCAAGGGGTAGCACTGCGCTAGTGGACCATGGTGGTTAATGTCGCGCGCAGGTACCACGGGTCACGTGGTGACAGATGACACTTGTCATCACGGTATTGGGAGGTCAACCTTGACTCAGGTCAACAACAATAAAAAATGCTGACCTTCCCTACAGTAGGACTGAACAAATCCTCTTCGGAATCGATGAATGATTGTGTGGGATGAGCAAGGGCGGCAACGTCAAGCTAGCATGGTGAAGGAGAGCCAATGACAGGCTCAAAGACGGGTCGATGCACTACTCCAGTCGATGCACTTTTTTCCTTCAACAATGGAGAGTATTGGTTGGCCACGGATTACATCGTCTGTGAAAGTCACCATCTTTAAATCAAATCTGCCAAAAAAAAAAAAAAAAGACACGGTCAGAACCTAAAAAGGAATTCAAAGCATGGTTGTGTAAAGGAAATTCAAATCACGACTATAGAAAGAAAGAGGAGTAAAGGTACTGTTCAAAATGGAGACCCAAAATCTACCAATTGTTCAGTGGCCAACGTTGAAAGTTCGTGACACCTGCAAAAAAGAGAAATCGAACACTCAGCATATTAACATAATGCTAGACGAAATAGATGACTTTGTGGACTAAGGGAAAATGTTCAGTGTGTTGCTCCAAAACAGAAGAACAAAGATTGGTACTGTGTTTAAAAAAAAAGACAGAATACTAATTTTGTTTTTCAAAAGAGAAAAAGGCCACCACTTCATGGATTCTTTCCTGTTGAGTGTCAAAATAAAAGGCAAACAATGCAACATGTCTTTGTTAGCAATTTTCTGTAGGTGGGCCTACATAGATCATATAATTAGATATTGTATATTGTCGAATAAGGTTTGAGTGGTGTCGGTATTACCCATTAAGTTGTGATCGTCTAATATATATAACCGGGTAATTGACAAATCTCTATTTGCGCGTATTTGGGTTATATCACATGCGTTAAGTGGTGCGGGCTTATTATTAAGTGTAGAGACCATTAAAGGCCCATTAGGGTTCCATCAATTATGATGGGCTATGATGGAACCAAGGCCTATAAATATGTGGTTAAGTCCCCACTCCAAACCCTAATCTCTTTCTCATACCATCCCATCGTGTGTGAGAGTAAGGAGCAATATCAAGAGTAGGGCTTTGGAGGTGGAAGACAAACCACGCACACAAGGTTTCATCCTCCATGGCGACAGGTATGCATCTAGTTTGTTTTCTTCAATAGTTTGACATGAGATCTTGGGTTTAGGATTTCTTATGAAACCCTACAAGTGGTACCATAGCATTTTGTCAGATTATTGAGGGAACACACGTTTATTTGCGACAGTTCCGAAATTACTGTTCGGTCATGATGGCAGTTGATATACGCAATACCTATTCGGTTTGATTACTCTCAGATTAATGTGCTACCTTTTGGCTTTTATTCAATTAGTTTATTCCAACTATTTTTCCGTCTTTTATGTTATATGTTATTGCACTACAATAATGATCATTGGTCATCTGCTTAGTGCACGAGCGATTGTCGTGTTGTCTTGATCTTGGAGCAATTGCATGTCCATCTTGTTTGCTTACAGTAACGCAAAGAAACAAAGGGATTATTAGAATAAAATTCCAGATTTACTGAGAGAACTGCAACCATCGATCATGCATTGATTTTTTTTTTTTTGTTATCTTGGTTTTCAAGACCGTTCGAAATAGTGTTTCAAAAAAAAAAAAAAAGGGAAAATATAAATTTTTTCCCCCCTTTTATTCAAGAAAATAGTAATGATTCTAATTTGCCTAATCTGGGCTAGTGTACCGATTCCCGTTTGTCGGTTTGCATGTGCGGCAATGAGTTAGCTTGATCAGTATTGATTTCCTTGATGAATCTAATGATAATTTTTGGTTATCTACTCATGAGATTCAAACCTTTTGTCATTAACAGTAGTATATCTTATTGGTGGTTATTAGTGATGGTGCAGTGGACATTTTTTTGTACCAACCATGATTAGATTGCTTGTATACTACTGTTAAGAGGATCAAAAGAGTGCTAATTTTATGTCGCCATGGAATATAGTTTGACTACAGCGGTTAAATTTCATAGTCATTACTTATTTGACTTAAAGTATTAAATTGGGGCATAAAGATTATTCCGTAGTCCATACCGAGGGTTTAAGAAAATTAAAGTAATAAGCCGTCAAAGTGGCTCTATTATGGAGATTTTCTTAAACTTGAAGGTAACAGTTTTTGGATTACATAAAGTTACGTTTAGATCCATGCAGGTAATAATCGGCCCAAAGGAAGATTATTATTTGGCCGGATTTTAAACGGTATAAGGTAGTTAATTTTTTAATAATATAATTTCAAGATTTACCTATGCGTTCAATAGTCGGCCCAAAGGAAGGCTTTTGATTGGCCAGGTTTAATTTTGTATTGTTCATATTAACTAGCCTTATTTTGAGAAGACCACTTGTATATTGTAATTACTGTCCAAAGACTTGGTTATGATGATGCGTTAGGTTTTTCGAACGGGCCCACCACTAAAGACATAAATATCAAGTCTTTATTTTATGTCTGTTTGTCTAGTTGTTTGCCCCTACACTTAGACAAAAATTTGCATGGTAATTATAATCAAGTTTCTTTTTTTTATCATTGCGTTATGGATATTTGTTAACTGTGAGCTTTTCTTACATGTTATCATAGTGAATGCATCTTCGATATCTGCAAATTTGAACAACATTCCAACTCTTACTGGTTCCAACTTTGCAAAATGGAAAGAGCATGTTTCAATCGTTCTTGGGTGTATGGATTTGGAGTATGCAATGCGTGTTGATGAGCCTGTTAATGACACTTATCAGTGGGCCTTGACACGAACCTGCTGAGAGCGGCAATGCAACCCGTTAATCTCTGAACTTCCTTGGTCGACCTTGGTGGACGCATATCGAGTATGGCTTTGATCTTCTTTGGATAAGCTTCGATTCCCCTTTGAGAGACCATGTATCCCAAAAAAATTCCCGAAGCTACCCCGAAGGCACACTTTAAAGGGTTTAACTTCATACGGTATTTCCTCAGCACGTCAAAAGTTTCCCGTAGGTCTTCCACGTGCTGTTCACGAGAGCTGCTCTTAACCAGCATGTCGTCCACGTAGACTTCCATGTTTCTCCCTATTTGGGCTCTGAAGATTCGGTTGACCAACCTCTGATAGGTTGCTCCTGCATTCTTCAGTCCGAACGACATCACCTTATAACAGTAAAGTCCTCGGTCTATGATGAACGCAGTCTTCTCTTCATCGTCCTCGTACATCTGTATTTGCTTGTATCCAAAGAAGGCGTCCATAAAACTTAGCAGTTCGTGACCAGCCGTTGAATCGACAAGCTGGTCTATTCTGGGGAGTGGAAAGCTGTCTTTTGGACATGCTTTGTTCAGGTCGGTGAAGTCGACACACATCCTCCACTTACCATTGGCTTTTTTGACCATCACCACATTAGCCAGCCAGTCTGGGTAGTGGACTTCTCGTATCGATTTGGCTTTGATAAGCTTATCCACCTCTTCGGCTGCCGCTTTGTTCCTTTTCGCGGCAAAGGTCCTCTTCTTCTGCTTTATTGGGCGGAAGTCCGGATCTACTGAAAGCCTGTGTGAGATGACCATTGGGTCTATGCCGGGGATGTCGTCATGTGACCATGCAAACACATCCTTATTTTCCCGTAGGAAGCACAGTATCCTTACTCTATCTCCCGCACCTAGGCTTGCCCCTATTCTGACGAGCCTTTCTGGGTGGCCTGGCTCCAGTTCTCTCAGCACAAGCTCCTCCATCGGCTCTCCTTGAACGAGCTTTTTTTTTGTCCCTTACATCCACACTGTCACCGAGGTATATCTCTATGGGAGTCTCCTTGGAGTTCCTCACAGAGTAGTTGTAGCACTCTCGAGCTGCTTGCTGACTCCCCCTGACCTCTCCCACACCGTCAGGTAGTGGGAATTTGAGCTTTAAATGGTGTGTGGATACTACCGCCTTTGTCTTGTTCAAAAGCGTCCTCCCCACGATGACATTGTAGGATGAGGGTCGGTCTACTACAAGAAAGTCAATCATGTGGGTGACTGACCTTCCTTCCTCCCCTAGAGTTACAGGAAGAGCTATCCTCCCCTTAGGGTAGATGGGCTCTCCTGAGAATCCCATAAGGGTGGACCTCTATTCCCATTTTCTGGAAGGATGAATAATATAGGATATCGGCCGAGCTTCCTGTATCTATCAGAATCCTCTTGATCCTCCAGTTTGCTATCACCATGGTGATCACGAATGGGTCATCGTGCGGATAGCTAACTCCCACTTCATCTTCTTGCGAGAAAACGATGGGTACTTCCTCTTCTAATTTGGGCGCTTTGTAGGGTTTCTCAACTGTGTTGACTTCTAAAGCACTCTCGGTGCGAAGTCGCCATAGATGGGCTTTCCTTGCATTGTTTGACTCTCCGCCTCCAGCTAAGCCTCCATGGATTACCACAATTTCACCGAATGGTTTGTTTTGATTCTGATTTTTCCTGGGCTCATTCCTGGGTTGGGGATCCTTTCTCTGCTGGTTCTGGAATTTAACGAAAACGCCTTAGTCTCCCCTTCTGAATGAGCTCCTCAATTTGTTGTTTGAGGTCAACACAATCATTGGTGTCGTGACCGTGGTCACGGTGGAACCTACACCATTTATCCTTCGGCCTTTTATTCGGGTCGGTCCGCAGTTTCCCAGGCCATTTCAGGTCCGGATCGTTGCTGAGGTCTAACAAGATTTGTTCTGCCGTGGCCACAAGCGGTGTGTACTGCTTGTATTTCTCTAGAGGGAGGGGGGGGTCGGTCCGCAGTTTCCCAGGCCATTTCAGGTCCGGATCGTTGCTGAGGTCTAACAAGATTTGTTCTGCCGTGGCCACAAGCGGTGTGTACTGCTTGTATTTCTCTAGAGGGGGGGGGGGGGGGGGCTCTCCTCTTCTTGTAGAGGTTTTCTGATCTGACCTCTTGCCAATGGCGTCTTTGCTTGGGCCAGCCTGGTCCTTCTTCCGTTTATCTGCTTGTGGATAAGGCCTGACGGAAAATAACGGAGATCTGCACTTTCATCCTTCGAACGTCTAGCATTCAAGACTTCCTCTGCGTTCATATGTTGTTGTGCTTTCATCATAAGCTCGGCCATGGTACCTGGCGGGTCCTTTGTCAAGTTGAACATGAGCTGTCCTGAGCCCAGTCCGGCTATGTAAGCCGCGATCGAAACTTGGACTTCAGCCATCTCAACCTGCATTACCTCCTTGGTAAACCTACTCGTATATTCACGTAAGGACTCGTGCTTTCCTTGCCTTATCGTGAATAAATGAGTCGTTGGTTTACGGTGTCTTTGTCCTGCTATAAAATAGCTCACAAAACTTTTGCTGAGCTCTTTAAAATTCCCAATAGTGCATGGCTTTATCTTGTTGAACCACATACAAGCGCTTCCCTTTAGGGTGATTGGGAAAGCTCGACACATTATCTCGTCCTGGACTGCTTGCAACCTCATCAAATTTTTATAAGTTTCCAAATGATCCAATGGGTCCGTGGAGCCACTAAAGGTGTCAATCTGGGGCATCTTAAACTTTCGCAGAAAGGGTTCCCTCATCACCTCTACAGTAAGGGGGGAATCTGTGTCACGTACCAATTCTTCCACCGTGGTGGGTGTCTTTCCCTTTACTTGCTTTATCAATCCATCTATTTGCGCTTGCATGGCTGACAAGGCGTCTGGGTTATTTCCTGGCCGTTCCAACGGCCTACGCTGCTGTCTTTGAGAACCTTGATTCTCACTACCCTCATCTTCCTCCTGCCTTCTCGAATGATCGGTGCGATTATCATGGTTCGAGGGTGGCAGGTTCATCGCCGGATGGCTTTCCATGCGAGGAAGTTGATTACGGAGCTCTTCATTCTGTTGCTGTGTTTCTTGCAATGACTTTTGCATGATTTCTATTTGCTGTTGAAGTACAGCGTACATCTCTGCTATAATCACCGGGGGGCCATCGGCCCTTTCATCTCTCAGGTTGTGTGATGCCATCGATCGAGTCTGCACCATAAACGGAAAAGGGTTCCCCAAAGGAAACAGAAACATTCCCACAGACGGCGCCAACTGATGACGCAATTTCTGGCGCAGCCCGACGAAGCACCAGCGAAACAGAGCTAAACTAGGGACACCGGTGTGGTGTTAGCCAACTAGCCTCCGATGCCTAAGTCAGTCTTTTCTGTAGTAGAGTTAAGTATTGTTCAAGTATGGATAACTGGAACAACGTACCTTGATTTAGTTACTTGGAGTCGTTTATATAGGCTAACAGAGTGATTGAGTCCTCGTAGGACTTGGACTTTCACCAGTCCTTAGGATGCTCACTGAGCCTTTCTCTGTTTCCCTCCTCTTCCCGAGGTCTTTTTACTGAGCTGGGCCTACTGGGGCTGAGCTGACCTTGTGGTCAGTTAAGCCCTCTCAGCTACTCCCCTATTTCCGAGCTGTGGAGCCGATAAGACCCGAGGAAACACATTTAAACCTTTGACGGTTATTCCCCCCATTTTTCGCATTTCGTGCAGCATTAAATGCGGACGTCAGGGATCACATCATGGGACACCTGGCGGCATCTAAGCCCTTGGACATGCCTTACCCTCAACGGTCCTGATTTGTTAATGGAAAAGAACCATTTGGCGCTTCACAAACCTTCATATTACTCACCTTTACTCAAAACCCTCATCCCCTTCAATCTTCTTCTTCTCCATAGGCGATTTTTGCAATGAACCATAACTCCCCAACATTCTTCAGCAGATCCCAGAAATCTTCTTCTAAAGTTCATTCTCTTAGGTACGTTTCTCACTTCCTTTGTTATTTGATGTATTTTGACAAAAATCAAGAGCCCGTGGACCCTGTTCATCCCATCGACCTCGAGTGGCCTCACCCCAGTTTCTATGGCTACAGTAGGGTTCTCTTCTACCTTATCCGACACTATTACACCCCTCGTATAGTAGATTTTGCTCCACTTTCTTCCTTTCTCCAAAATGAAATTTTTACTGGTTTTTTGTACGCGACTTCGTGGCTTTATGGTCCTCTTTGTGCTCGGTCCATGGAATATAACGAGGTGAATGAAGACCCAAACCTTTCCATAAGCACGAACCCAAACCTTTTCCTGAATTTAAGCGAGGAGGAAGTGACCGACGAAGAAGTTCCTCTTCGCATAAATCGCCCTATTAGAACCATAGTGCTTAGGGTCACAGTCCGACTAACCTTCTTACTGTTGACGATATGTTGGCAGCTCAGATGGCGGCCTACTCTGCTAACAATCGAGCTGGGCCTACTGGCGCTGAGCTGACCTTGTGGTCAGTTTAGCCCTATCAGCTACTCCCCTATTTCTGAGGTGTGGAGCCGATAAGACCCGAGGAAACACATTTAAACCTTTGACGGTTATTCCCCCCTTTTTTGCGTTTCATGCAGCATTAAATGCGGACGTCAGGGGTAATATCGTGGGACACCTGGCGGCATCTAAGCCCTTGGACGTGCCTTACCCTCAACGGTCCTGATTTGTTAATGGAAAAGAACCGTTTGGCGCTTCACAAACCTTCATATTACTCACCTTTACTCAAAACCCTCATCCCCTTCAATCTTCATCTTCTCCATAGGCGATTTTTGCAGTGAACCATAACTCCCCAGCATTCTTCAGCAGATCCCAGAAATCTTCTTCTAAAGTTCATTCTCTTAGGTACGTCTCTCACTTCCTTTGTTATTTGATGTATTTTGACAAAAATAAGAGCCCGTGGACCCTGTTCATCCCATCGACCTCGAGTGGCCTCACCCCAGTTTCTATGGCTACAGTAGGGTTCTCTTCTACCTTATCCGACACTATTACACCCCTCGTATAGTAGATTTTGCTCCACTTTCTTCCTTTCTCCAAAAGGAAATTTTTACTGGTTTTTTGTACGCGACTTCGTGGCTTTATGGTCCTCTTTGTGCTCGGTCCATGGAATATAACGAGGTGAATGAAGACCCAAACCTTTCCATAAACACGGACCCAAACCTTTTCCTGAATTTAAGCGAGGAGGAAGCGACCGACGAGGAAGTTCCTCTTCGCATAAATTGCCCTATTAGAACCATAGTGCTTAGGGCTCACAGTCCGACTAACCTTCTTACTGTTGACGATATGTTGGCAGCTCAGATGGCGGCCTACTCTACTAACAATCGAGCTGGGCCTACAAGGGCTGAGCTGACCTTGTGGTCAGTTTAGCCCTATCAGCTACTCCCCTATTTCTGAGGTGTGGAGCCGATAAGACCCGAGGAAACAAATTTAAACCTTTGACGGTTATTCCCCCCTTTTTTGCGTTTCTTGCAGCATTAAATGCAGACGTCAGGGGTAATATCGTACGACACAAGGCGGCATCTAAGCCCTTGGACGTGCCTTACCCTCAACGGTCCTGATTTGTTAATGGAAAAGAACCGTTTGGCGCTTCACAAACCTTCATATTACTCACCTTTACTCAAAACCCTCATCCCCTTCAATCTTCATCTTCTCCATAGGCGATTTTTGCAGTGAACCATAACTCCCCAGCATTCTTCAGCAGATCCCAGAAATCTTCTTCTAAAGTTCATTCTCTTAGGTACGTCTCTCACTTCCTTTGTTATTTGATGTATTTTGACAAAAATAAGAGCCCGTGGACCCTGTTCATCCCATCGACCTCGAGTGGCCTCACCCCAGTTTCTATGGCTACAGTAGGGTTCTCTTCTACCTTATCCGACACTATTACACCCCTCGTATAGTAGATTTTGCTCCACTTTCTTCCTTTCTCCAAAAGGAAATCGGATACTCGCGTGAGGAGATATGGCATCCCGTTCGCCGGTTTGGCCCGTTTAGACACCGATTGAGTTATTCACCAATCGTTTTCTTGTTTTCTCAATTTCTAATGATAAACTACGTAAGATACCACTAAGCTACGTATCGAAAGAACAAACGCCCCAATCGGATTCTCGCGTGAGGAGACATAGCTTCCAGTTCGTCGGTTTGGCCCGTTTAGACACCGATTGAGTTATTCACCAATCGTTTTCTAGTTTTCTCAATTTCTAATGATAAACTACTTAAGATACCACTAAGCTACGTATAGAAAGAACAAACGCCCCAATCGGATACTTGCGTAGGGAGATATGGCTTCCCGTTCGTCGGTTTGGCCCGTTTAGACACCGATTGAGTTATTCACCAATTGTTTTCTTGTTTTCTCAATATCTAATGATAAACTACTTGAGATAACACTAAGCTACGTATAGAAAGAACAAACGCCCCAATCGGATACTCGCGTGGGGAGATATGGCTTCCCGTTCGCCGGTTTGGCCCGTTTAGACACCGATTGAGTTATTCACCAATCGTTTTCTTGTTT
>JAXBDA010006367.1:0-21050 GCA_036023075.1 Gaultheria prostrata
AAGGGGGCGAAAAAACATATTTGCCCCTTCAAAAACCCTGAAATTGCAATTTCCGTTATCTTTAACCTAACGGCCGTTATCAATTGTACTCAAATCGACCAAAATTGAAACTACAGGGTTCGTTAGAATGAAATTGAAACTAGAGCGACGAAATCGAGACTGGGGTGAAACTAGAGGGACCATTTCGATAAATTTCCCAGAATTTAAACAAGACCTAAGATTTTCAGTGCTTTTTAAAGTGTTTTTTTGCCTCTTGCTCACCAATGGTAAGTTGGTACGTATCCTTTGGTTTCAATCTTTGACCTTGTATTCATTTGTTAGGAGGAGGTTCCCTAGTTATAAAAAGAAGTCCAAGATGTCAAGTAATTCTCTTGGTAATACTTGGACACAGAATTGACCCACCAAATTACACATAAAATGAAGCCTATTTCACACTTGAACTTCAGGTCAAAATTGTCCACAACCATTGTTTACAGTCTCAATATTTCAAATGTAATTTCAAGTATGTTCATCATTTTCCAATGTCTATGTAACAACATAGGAAAACCAGAATTCTCTTCCAAGTTATCCGAAAGAGCTTTGTACAAACAATGTCAACTGTCCACTTATGTGTAGCCGATTGAAGAGGGGGGAAATGAAGGAAATAAAACAAGAGAGAGAAGATATTACAGTTGCAAGGACAAATTTGAAGCTTCTAAACTTGCTAATTCTCCTCAATCTTCAAAAAAATCAGGCTCCTCCGGCTTCGGCTGCGGACTCATGATGGCCAAGTCTGACCCAAAGCGGTTACTCCTTATAGTCGTCTTCAACCTAGCCGCATATAAAGCCAAATCGGTACCCGATTGGGACCCTGATGCATCCACTCCATTCATAAACATATCCATCAACAGCCTGGAACCATTGAGTTCCTTCTCATGGAGCTCTGCCTGTTCTTTACGCTTCTTATGCCTCCTCCAAGCGGCCTGTATGTAACACGCAGCCCATGTCCGCCATTGGTGTGAGTGGAACCGCAACTTATGCCTTATTTGCTTGCTGTGTAGCCGCCTAAACTGTGACGAAACAAATTTTAAGTCGTCTGCCACGAGGGCAAATGCCTCGACGTCAGAAATGGCCTTGACAGTGCGCGTGGAAGAGGGGAGGATTCCGTTTGGGTGAGGTTGGAGGGCCCACGTCAGGAGTTCCTCACCACAGAACTCGCCCGGGCCGATCCGACATGAGTTAAAGAAGCCGGTGCGGCCGCCATTGGTGGTGTAGGAATCTAGGTGGCCTCGGATTATGAATAGCATTTCTGTAACGGGGTCGCCCTCTCTGACTAGAATCATGTCTTTGGTGCTTAGGGTGGGCTTCAGCCTCTCGCATATTGAGTCTAACATCCGATCATCCATTTGATCAAACAACGCGACCTAGTGAATTAACGAATGACAATGACATTAGTCTTAGAACTAATATTAGCGGTCCTATATGTTATCAAATCAAAAAGGTTCATTTCCCATGTGTCCCCTAGTATGGCTGCTGGCACAGTGGGTTCAATTATTTTTGAAATGTTGAAGATCCAACATGTACACAGGCCGTTAGTTGACTAAAAACACAATAGAAGGTGAAAAGAATGGTAAAATACAATGCTAAGCTTATTGGAAGATAATTTTTAGGACTTACTCGTCGAACTAAATTGAGACATAGGTGCCGTTTAATTTGTCGTCGAAGATCAGTAGGGAGGTCCTTGAGAATAGCTTCTTCATCAACTCCTTGAGTGGCTACCCACTTATATTGATCATATTTCCGCACGTACTGTCTTAGTTCCCCTGGTAGTTGCCTGTGGTGCATCCATTGCTCTGTATCAGCTCTCCTAAGCCTCCACTCCTCCAATCGCGCTGTTGCCGACATGATATACATCTGCCAGTCGGAAAAGTTACTCCCCTTAGGACCATATTTTTAGCAATATGGGCTCTGAGTTCAAAAGGCCAAGACCCAAAACTAAGTATTATTTATTTAATTTTGTCACTTTTTCTTTCTGATCATTAACCAAGTAAATCTGCCACCACCCTTAAATACCTTCTCCCATTAAGATCCCTAATCAGGACTGTATCATAACCTTGTAAGTTAGCCTGACTTCTATCCGCTGAATGGAGAACAGACGGTCCAATACTCAGATATGAGAGACGGGTAGGTACCTCAGCAGGGGTCACAGACTTTGAAGGACCCACCCTTTATCTCACACACCTTGGACTAGAGACCGTCCGATCCACACATCTTGGCATTGAGATACAAGCATTCCAAATTTTCTATAATAGTTTCACTTCCTAATAATCAACAAACCTGCATATTCCCAATGAGCAAGGCAAGGAGAATCAGACCAACAGTTGCAATAAGGGAGGAATAAATATTCTCTCCAATGTCAATGCTGGTTGAGAGATTCTGTCCAGTAGAGCTGCAGATATTCATTATAAACACCGATTAAACACTCAAAAACTTTCTTCATATTTAAGTGTTCTATTAACAAGTTCTAGAAACCCTTTATACCTTAGATTCCTCAGCCCAAACCAGAGGCAGGCGAAGAACTTGTTTAAGAAAGCCCCAGAGGTAATCGCAAAGGTTGCTGCAGGACCATATATACCCCATTGATAATAGCTACTATTTGGGTTACAATTGGTTGTGACATTGCTTGACTGAAACCATGCCATCCTGTTGGGGTCATTGATCGTGCTGCAGTCGAAGTAGCTGTAAGTACAACCAATCGAGTTTTCTTGGTCGCACTCACTCCTCCAACAGGCTTCTTCTCTCTTTATCGACAATAGGTACCAAGTTCCTCCCACAAGCTATATATACCACAACAAAATGGAAAACAAAAACTTAGACTTGCATGAACTTTTGAATCCAAGTATCTGGATATGTAATAATTACAGTAGCGGTGTAACAGTAGTAAAAGCTTAGTTGCACGGAGCGGGAGCGGGGGCGGGGGAGCGGAGGATCATAGAAGTGTGAGAGCGCCGTCGGGAGCGTTTAGGGAAAATTAATTAAATATTTTTATGTTTTTTAATATAGTTAAATGTCAAAAAGAAAATATTATTCTACATTTCTACCTCTTAGATTGCAAAACATAAAATTATTTATACTTTTCATACGAGATTCCAACTTTTCTCCATATCTTAGTTGCACGAAGCCGGGGCGGGAGCAGGAGCGGGGCCGAAGAATTATAGGTGCTCCTCTTTCGGGAGGGGGAGCCTTTAGGAATAATATATGAAAATATAAGTATGTAATGCGAGTAAATATTAGTATACGTCATTCATGTCAATTGCAAAGATTGTCTGTGGGTGGAGAATCCACCTCGGAACCTCGCTTCCGCGCTCCCAAGTCAAGACTCTCCTAGAACCACGCTCCCACATAGGAGGTTCCTGCAACTAAGAGTAAAAGTATCAACTGATACACTATACGAATTGGGAATTAGTAGTGGAGAACAAGAATTTTTTAGTAGGGGCGGGTCGGTTGTGTAGGTTTTTGGGTTTTGTTTCAATTTGGAAGGCTGTGTCACCCTGTTTGGTACAACTTCTGAACATAACTCAAGTCCTGAAATGGCATATGTAAGCTGAAAAGAGTAAACTATCCGAAAACTGAAAAGGAATGGTTTTGCCCTTTTGCTTACAAACTATCATCTCTCGTCCTTGAATAAGATGTACTGAACAGCCTGGAGCTATCAACTGGATAGCATCTAGGTTACGAACTGACGCATAATGCGAGCCAATACGGAGGCAATTTTGGTTTCTTTCAGCATATCAATGCATAACGATACCGAGTGGCGGAAAAACACAAACATATCGGTGGCTGATATTTAAACCATACCATGACAAAAAAGGAGATTAAAAAATGCTTATAAAACGGGCCTATCACCATGAACAAGATTGCGGATTGGTTATGAAATGATATATACTGCGAACTAGCCCTTACACACGCGATTTTGATTTCTTTAAGTGCACTGAAACGTGCTGTTAGCGAGAGACGAAAAACCAAAATAATATAAGCCAGCCGATATTCAAAACTCCAACATGCCAAAGGAGAGAGAAGCTTTTTGTTTCTTTAACTTGTTGGAGACTTACATGGCTAAGCAGCATGTAGAACATGAGGTTGTAAGCGGCCCCGACCCATGCTGTTGCAGTAACAATCCCAGTGGCCTTGGCTATCTTCATGGAGAGTGGATATGCCATTAATAGTCTTTGCATGTACTGAATTAGGATGATGAACCTTATGGCAGCATTTGTGTTGGAAATTGTCGGACCTTTTAGGTTAGGTAAGACTACCCAAAACAATATCTGGAAATTCATATTAGTGGTTTAGTAGACGAAGAATTTATAAGCGAGATGATTAATTCTTGAATGGTGATGACCTGTATCATACGAGATTTGAGAATTCTACCATGTTCAGAGTTAGACACCATTGTGTCTAGATTCAGAAAGAGAATAAGAAAATAAGACAGCAACTAATGCAAACCAAACATGCCCTACGTTCACGCCAATTTCCAGCTGTAAAGAATCTTTTGAATCTTGTCTTTACTTTCACAGTTCTCAGATATCTGGAAAACATCTTGTTGATGCTTCCTAAAAAATGAGCTATTTTCAAAACAAAATTTAAAAAAAAAAATTTAATAATAATAATAATAAACAGAAAACAGTTTTTGAGAATTTTTCACCGCGCATGATAGCATCCAGATACAAAAACAGGAAACACAAAACAAACAATGAAAACGATACCAACAAACTGAAGCCCAAGTGCTTTTCTTTCTCCACGAAGAACAAGGGAAAAATATTTTAGACTTCCCAAAAAAAATCTTCCAAAGTCAATATTTGTAAATAGAATGCCAAACTAGTTTAGCAGGTGTTCTGGAAAGTAAAAACAGGAGACCCCAGCAAGGTTACAGAACCCAAGTACTTTTCATTCAGCTGGCAGAAACTAGCAGAATAACTTTGGCTTCCAAGGATGGATGACAGGAACAATGGAAATTAGTACCCAATCAATAGGCAACCTGATTTTTTTTTTTTTTAAACAGTTTCAAATTCCCCAAAATGCTTGAAACCAAGTACCATAGAAAACAGGAGAAATCAAACTGTCATCTTAGAAATCAATCCAAAATAACGAGGAAAAACTAATTGAATGAATACCTGTGGAATGGGCAGTGCGGCCATGAGATCGATCCAGAAACCTTTAGTAAGGTACTGTTTAGCAATCTTCAACGAATCTATGATAAGCTCTCCTCTCCCAAAAACACGAGAAGAAGGAGCAACAAAAGCAGTCCGAAAGTGGACTATAATATTGATCACATAAAAACAATCTACAAGTGATCTCAAAACTGTAAGAACAATCTGCATGGGAACCCCATTTTCCACACACATCTCTGAACGGATTTCCTGCAATAGAAAGAAGAGAGGGTCTACCACAAGAGAGAGTAAGCAAGCCGCTAAGAAAACCCGGTTCCATCTCCGTGCACCACGGCTTCTCGGGTCCATTACAGATCGTATTCTTGTTTTTTCATAGTCTTCAGAGAAAACCCTTGATAATACCCTCGAATTTCTGCCAAATCTTTTGGGGTTTGTAATTCTAGTGTTATGCTGAGTCGTAGGGAGATTTCCCAGTCCAGAATCATCTATGACCCTGAAAACAGATGAAAAGATTATAATCTTTTGACCTTGTCTGGTTGGTTTTATTTTTTCTGATTTCATTTTCCAAAAGCCGCAGAAAACTTGTCTGGTTGACAATTTTCCAAAATTGCTACATAGATTTGTTTCTATTTTCTCTGGAAAAAAAGAACCAAACAAAAGAAGATGTTTTAAGATTCTTGAAAACATATGAAAGCAATATAAGTGTTTCTATCTTGATAAGTGTTTTGGAAAACTGATTTCGAAAACAACAATCAAACAGAATGGGACATGACTAGCGTAATGAGAAGAAATCAATTTTGCTTTAAAGGTGACAATTAGAAATGGGATAAGAGGAGACAGACCTTTTCAATCTTGATTTCCCGAAAGGCATGGTGTTGAATCGATGTTGATCTAGCTTCAATCAGAGGACTTGTTATGCATACGAAAGGTTGAGTTCCTGAAATATTAGGCCACGAATTCTTTGAATGTAGTTCGAACCATTTAAATAACTTCTATGTTATTTAAATGTTTTAATGCTTCATTGGTTCTTTTAAAATTAGATAGTAAAATAGACTGGAATGTATATCTACAAACTAAGATCTTTCCAGCTTTTCACATCAACTCCTTCAACCGTCAAAATATTTCGAAACTTGCTATTCAAAACTTGTAAGCTGACGCCTGACAGCAATGGTTAATGGAATATATCAAATTTCATTGAATTTCGGAAGCAAGTGTATCTTTTCTTTTTCCATTTTCATGACGATAATACGGAGGCCTTTTAGGTATATTCTGTTAATTGTGTGAGTTCCAAGGAGTTGACAATTGAATTCAACGCTCAGGTTTTACCTATAGTGCTACCTCCCCCTGTTGTTTACTCCTGTCAAGTTACCAACTGATACAAGGCCTAATCACAAATCAGAACTTAATTGGATTCAAATAATTTATTAAATGTAAGGAACTTGGATGCGTATACTATAGATCAACAGCCTTCCATATTATAATCACTATTTGCATTCTTTATTAAGTTCTCACACACAGATTCATTCAATACTTTCGGGAGTCTCAACTCCAAGGAGCAGATTGATCAGCAGTGTCAAGTTAATAAGCAAAAATCACACATTTTTTTACACTACAAAAAGACTATTTTTTATTCCCCTGATTCTGACTTTCTTCGTTTACAGTTGGCAACTATCTGTGCCAAGCCATTAATAATTGTTATTCCTAGGTTGTTCATGTTATAGTTTAATACCAGTACTGTACGGGATTTCTGTAGGAAATTGTTTCAAAACCTTTAAGTACCGAAGGTTGAATTATTCTTAGTTTAAGTCCTCTCATCGTTTTCCTTTGTCAAAAAAATAAAATTCAGCAATTAAGGACAAAACCCTAGAAATTTAACAACCAAAAGTTCTCCGACACGGCGGTGAATAAGTGGATTTGAGTACAGTTTAAGACTTTAAGTGTAAGGAACTCAAGCATTTAAGTAGTAGAATTTACCTCCCCAGTGCCAGAAGAAGCTTGGGTCAATGGAAACTGTATCTTCTTCCGAATCATGGACATTGATTAACAAAGGGTCGTAAGCCCACTCATAAGCGTTGATGAGAAACAGCGCCGCCCGTGATAAGGCCAACATCGCCGAGCTTCGGGGGCGGCGGAATAGGGTGGCGCATAAGTGACGCCTTTAGGGGTGGTTGGGTGAGGCGAAGGGGTTAGGGGAGGCGGTGGTAATAGTTTTCCCGGCAAAAGGGGTTATTGTATTGAGATGGGATTATATTTCTCCCGCCTCCCAAACGAACAAACAGGTGAGTCCCTGTATACCCCAGGTCCCCAGCCCGGGTGGGAACCTTCTCATTAGAGTGGATGAACGAATCAACGAGCCCGAATCGGGAATCCTGTAGTCTAGCATCCGAGCGTCATTGATCTCAGTAATCAACGGCTTAAATTTCATCTTGCAATGAACGGCTTTGATTTGCAAAGTGACGAGATGAAATCACGACCGTTCATAGATGACTCGAATGCCGCACTACCCTGTTGTGCAGTACCGCATCACAACATCCCCAAATCAGATCCCAACAATTGATTGTTTCAAGCTTGATTTGAAAACTCATGAAGTTTTAAAGTATGTTCCATAGTAGTATATTTATGAGAGGAATCACTCTCAGAAGAGTTTTAAAGCTGCTCACGAATAGATCTTGAGTAGCTTGAATTTTTTTGGCATTATATGTCTAATAAGCTGAATAGTAATTTGTTCAAGTTTTGTTCAAAAGTTTAACGAACTTCAAAAAGATATCCAAACTTAGTTTGTTTACATAAGAAACTGATTTCAAACAAGCTTTTAAAATGCGAACACGAGTTCAAATCGTTTGTTTTGTTTATCAACCCTAGATTGGAGCGAGAAATTAGGTTTGAGCACAACTTTTTTCCACCGCACATGAAGATACTACACTCTTTTCTCAGGGTCCTACGTTAGTGAGTTTTGGAAAACGGCATGAGCCATGAAGTACCATGTGAAGGTGCCTAGGTAAGTAAGAGCAAGTTCACTAAATCCTCTGCCAATGGGGCAGCAACCAAAAAAAAGACAAAATCTGGAAACAATCATCTTTGGTGCCAAATTGATCAGCCGCAAAGACAACAAAAAATAATTTGCCGACAAACATAAGATCCGAGCCGCAAAACCACAAACTAAATTCATGACAATCCCTCAGTTTTAGTCAAGAAACAAAAATCAGTCAATAACAATGGAGAACTTTTCCGAGTGCTAAAAGGCCTAAAAGTGCTAAAAGAAAATAATCCGTCTTGAAATCCATACTTTGGCAAAAATCATTTTAACACTGATGGATGGGTGAACTTGCTTAAAAGAGACAAACATTGATAAATCCATAGAAATTGTATGAATACAAGGATCAAAATTCAGGCCAAACCACATAAAGGAATTGCATAATTTGTTGACCTGGGTTAGAATAAATAAAATAAACAGCCATAACTAGCAAAATTAAAACAAAAAAGAACATCTGTATTTGTGCCACATATGATAAAATGCAACTAATTACATAATTCCTATTCTTGTACAGGAGAAGCAGCCTCTTTCAAACATGACCTCATGATCTTCCCCAGCTTAGAGCAAGCATCAAGGCATAGCTCCATTGCCTGTTCATAGAAGTTACAGCTACATAAGCCGATCTCCATAATCCTTTTAGTTTACTCATTAAAATCAAACTATGGGAATCATCTTCTTCTTTTTTTCCCTTTCGCGTCCCAAATTAATCTTGACTTTTGGCATTTTTGAAAAAGAATATGGAAGAAAAACTCTGGACAAGCAATTTCCACCAGCAGTGGTTACATTTTTCTAGATATTTACCAGAATAGTGTGCTTATCACATCCTCTATATTTTGGGAAACGGGCATCCATAAGTGAGCTAAGAATAAAAGAACAATAAACAAATACAAAACTGAATGCTAGTTGAGTTGATTTCCATACCTCATGAATCTTTGGGGTTGACCATTCTCCGGTAACAGTCAGTTGAGTAACCTCGTTACGAGAAGGCATACAAGTAATCATTAAGCTTCCATCTTGGTAGCATTCTTCTTCTGAAATGGGATCAATGACAAGGTTCTTCCCAAGACAAGACTAGAGAAACAAAGAGAGGAAAGAGAATAATGTGAGAGGTCAACCATGGTACTCTACTGAAAACACAAGATCCTTAATAATGACGCAAGCAGCATACTTATTCAGATGCAACCTAAGGGAATGGCTCATCAAACTGCAGGTTTACTTTTGTTCAAGAGTCCTTTTTTGTAATTGATAGATATTTACACAATATGCTGAACCAAAAATGCCAAATTACTCGATTGTCCAGGAGCCGGACATGGGAAGATACTCAAAAATAACAAAGTACATGAAATTTCAAAAAGAAAACCTATTAGTTATGTCGTAGTCCAAATCACAACACTATGGGTTAACCACAAATGTGAAACAGAAAGCGAAGCTCCAGCAAAGACACAGATGACCATGCTAGGTTTGGTCATGTCATGAAGCTATGTTGACTCAAACACCATACAAGCTGTAAGATCTAAACAATGAGAATACTTCTCAAGTAAGGCAAATGATAAAGGTTCAAAGACCGCAAATGAATAGTACAACTGACTGCAAGAAGTTATGCTTTGACATTTTAATGGCAATGAAGGTACATACTGCCAAGTGATAAGCAAAAAATATGCATAGAATTCATGCTGGTGATTATTTCTTCTTCTGACTTCTGAGGATGATCGTATGCAAAAACTTGTTTACATTTTTTCAAACTAAAACAAAAAAAAAGAAAAGGAATACTACATCTGAATCCTACACCGGTTCAATCAAGTCGCCCAAACCATTTCTTTCACAGCAAAGAGAAATCGTGATTTAAATCAGTGGGGAAAATCTTCTAGAGAGCGTACCCTTTATTTCTACCCATAACAAGCAGCACGACTGATGACTGTCCCCAAAACATGTAGTGTGGAAAAGAGTTTTCTCATATGGGCATGCATACGTACCACAGAAACAGAGGCAATCAAGTCATACATCATAATCCCTGCATCTGCTAGAGCTAGACTAGCACATGATATCACCACAGGAAGATCACCTGCAACAACATTCTTATCACAGTATGAACAAACTAATAACAATAGTGCCTTTTCTAGCTACTAGAGGCCGGGCACAGGCGATGCGTGCACAAGTCGAATTTGATAAAAAAATGAACAATAACTTCAGACTTAATTGTTGAGCATATTTCATGAAAATTCGACTTCACACGTATCGCGCGTGCCCGGCCTCTAGTGTAGTTTTATGTGCTATTCATGACCTTCAGGCCTTTGATGATTAGAGGAAAAAGTAGAAGCGGGGCACATGCGATGCGTGTGCAAACTATCCCAAAAAAAGTACCGCAAAATTTTCATCCCCGTTGGTTGATTTTTCAGCATGTACATGAATATTGAACATGAATGGAAGAACAAAACTTAATTTATTTTGATCAGGAAAACAAATAGAAGGCATAAAAGGTAAGAGCAGATAATTACTAAAGTTCTAACAGATGAAAGTACAGTAGTTTTACCAGTGAATAACAAATCGAAACTGAGAATTGACGTTCGTAACTCACGCTATGCTTTCCAGCGGGTGTAAAGAATGAGAGAGTGGCTTCCAATTAGGATTTGAATTCGTAATGAAGAGAAAGCATATTGGATCTGATGGTATGAAGTTACAAAAGGACATATGGCGGATGAGGATGAGGAAGCGGTTACCTAGCTATGTACTGTATGCAACTGCCGTATGAATGTAAAGTTTTACCCCTATGATTTAAACTACCAATTCAATAGAACTTGTTGCAGTGAGGATATTTACGAATTCAAAAATGTGAGCCAGCTTGAAAAACAATCCACACCAAAATGGTGCTCTCCATTTATATATTAGATTAGAATAGATTATCGAGCAAAAATGTCAAAAAGATCTAGTAAATTGTCGTTCCCTGTCATTTTCAAAATCAAAGGTCCAAAACTCGGGTCACTATTTCCTTCATAAAAGGTCATTAGCTATTAGCAGTCCTGTCCGTACATGGTATTTTGTGAGGAAAGATTGAGTACACAAACCTCTTTTTGTCAATAGCTAACCATAAATTATTGACATTAAATACTTAAGCCTCTAAAAGAAAAAAAAGGACAGCAACAAACATAGTGCCCGAAATATCAAATTCCTTTCTTTCATAAAATCTATGCATAAAGGTTGACAAAAAATTTGAAATTAACGCACTGCAGAGTTAAACTCAAGACTTACCACCACCAGATTCCAGGACCAATGCAAAAACATCCACAGTAGTCTTAGGAAAAGAATCCAGTATTATAGCACCTTCCAAAGCTTTATGAAGAGTCAAAGAAAACTCCTTGTGGTCTGATCCCTGGCACATGGAGGAGCTGGACATTTAGTACATACAGATGAACAAAAATAAAACAGGACACTGAAGCAGTAAGGAAATATTATAGATACACACTGCCCATACCTGTCCACGAACTGGGGTAGCAAAAGTTGTATAGCTGACATTACAATTCAGCCGCCCAGAATCACTGTACATCATTGCTTTCTTACTTTCCCTTGGCCCAAATCTGAAACAAACAAAAAGATCAATAGAAGAAAAGCATGGCAAGAATATAAAAAAACACAACTACGACAGTTTAACATGTAAATGTATGAAGAATGCCAGCGCTATCTGAAGCAGTTTTCAGCACAGTTATGTTACCAGCTAAAATTCAGAGATCTAGTATGCAATATAATAATGATTAGGGATTATTCTCACGTGCCACTAAATAGAAGTGCAAAACAAAAACAAAATGTGGGAAGGTAGTTTCTCAGTTTCTGCAGTTCAGCCGCAACTAAAACCCATATTCAACACAAAGTAGCTTTACACAAATGTCACAAACCTCATTCCCATGTTCGATAGACCAAACTAGTAACAATGTGATGTGCCAGCAGCTGGGTTACCAACACCAGTGGGGATATATGAAACATCACCAAAATGCCAACTAAAAATGAAATACTAATTCATATTGATCATTTACGACGAAATGAGATACTTACACCGACACAATGACCTTTGTATTTCCAAACTCTGCATAAGCAGATCCAGAAGCTGAATTCACTGCACCTGTCCTTAAAACTGCAAACCACCAATCAATATAGTGTTCATGTAGCTTAGTCGAGCAGTAAGTATACAGTGCCATAGGCTCATAGGCCAAAGCAGCTCACGGAAAAAGGACACCATGAAGTATGAACTAGACATGAACACGTGCGACAATAATCATTATGTGCATAATAAAAAGACACAAGATTGTATAACAAAAGTTGAACTGCCAATTGATTCAACGAAATCCCTGGAAGATTTATTTTAATGCTAAGTACCCAAAATATCTTTAAGAGATGGAAAGTAAAATTTAGCAGCAGTCCAGTCAAATACCAATTTACCAACCAGGGAAATATGTAGGGTTCAAGAGCCGGTGTAGGTGTATAAAGTGACTCACAAGTTGCAATATTAGCCGAAACCTTTTCCTTATGCTCAACCTCCTTTAGGCTTTAAGTATTCTCTATTATAAAAAAAATGATTAGGAGTCTAGGGCCTAAAATAAGTGGAGTAAAGAATGGTAAAGTCGGGAAAACAGGTACCGATAAGGAAGTAGTGAAGTACAAGGTTAGAGATGACATGCGAAAAGAATTTCATTTGCCTTTATATAGGAGGAAGTTTTTTCTCCAAGGATATAGATAAGAGGAGAAAATATGTGATGATTTGTAAAAGACCCTCTAGTTTTAGTAAAGGTTACGTAGTAAGAAAGAATGTCTTAAAAACAATAAAATATTATAGCGCCTATTAGAAAAGGATCAAACTTACTTTCACAGACAAATTTGCACACAAAATGAAAATGGGAAGTGCACTTAGACGACAGAGCATCATCAAATAAGCAAAATCTCGAGGCTTCATTCACTTATCATGAAATTGGTGCAAGAAAATTATTCTCGAAAAACATTGTTGCGAAGTGAAGTGAAGTAAAGGAAAAGAAATTTTATTCTTCTTTATGCGTTCATTTGATGAAAGAAATCTGTAAATAAGTTAAAACATTGAAGTTTAACTGTGTACGAAACTAACATATAAGTAATAAGATTCCAGCAAGATCTTTTGCTTTTGCATGACAAGTGTTGAGAGAACTAATCCTTGTGGAAAAGTTAAGAGGCGTGAGACCCCACAATTTTCTTGCTAAGTGCTCACTGACCATATGAAAATGCAAGAAAGTTACTCATTCTCGTACTTTCTTTTCCTTTTCCAACACCCTGTTACCACTATAAGAATTTCATGAAATACTAAAACTACCGAATGAATGCACACTTATGCTTGGTGTTCATGGGAAGGTCCGTGGATATCACAGAGCATTATCAAAGATGTGGAATATCTACCATTACAATTGCACCCAAAATGAACTGGCAGACAATTAGCATTGCACTATTAGGAAGCCTAGAAATCACAGACAATTAGCATTGCACTATTCGGTAGCCAAGATATCACCAAAACCACCAGAAAAAAATAAACCTCTTTACAATTTTTGAAACGGAAGAATCTTGAAGTACGAAATCACCCCTCCTTGATTCTACCGCACTACCATGAAAACAAAAGGAACAGCCTTTAACCCTCAAGAATCAAGTAATCATGATATCAACAAACAAGAAAGCATCTTGAATCCAAATAGAAGTGGGGGAAAGGAGAAACATTTGCGTAGCATGATTAACTAATATCACGGGACACGACACCCAAGCTGCATTGATTGGGATTTAACGCTCTGTTTGGTGTGGTTTGTTTGATTAAGTTATCTAAAAGCATATTACCACCTAGAGATAACACCCTAGCGAAACAAAACCGACCATTGATTAAGTAATCTAAGCTTATTTTAGGACCTAGAGATAAAACCCTAGCGAAACAAAACCGACCAACAGTTTTGTAGATAGAGCTTAAAACATAAGCTGAATAGAAGTTACATCCAATGAAACCAACACAAACATCGATACATGTATACACTATGTACATACGTAAAGAAAGAGGTACAGACGAATGTGATAGATAGATATACAGCGAGAGAGAGAGAGAGAGAGGCATACAGGCAGGGCGGCACTGGTGGAAGCCGCGGCCGTCGGAGCGAACCCAATCGACCTCGCTGAAAATGGGCGGTCTCTTCTTGTTCTGTGTCGTCGGCGACGGCGAGTACGTCGTTGGAGCTGCTCCGGATTTTCCGGCCATCTATCTCTCCGTCTTTATGTCTATGCGTTTGTATGTGGCTGCTTTGCTCACTGCAGGAGTGGCAGCGCAGTTCTGTTTCCCAACCTTCTTCTGCCAGGTCTAATTGGAAGGGTAACTGTTACGATCGTAAATAAGTTGCGTGAGTAAATTTCGGCCGTTGAAAGGGTTTTGGGCAGTCCGAATCGCAAATAAGCTTACGATTTGGACTGTTCAAAATACTTTTAATAACCAAGATTCACTCACTATAACCCTACAGGGCCCCCGCTACCGTAGAGTGGGCACAACGAACAAAAAAAAAATTCATTTTTTATATTTTTCAATACATTTACACATACTTTTATATATTTTTCATACATTTCAACATATTTTTTTAACCTTAACATAATCGCACCGAACATACGTTAACATTTTCCTAAAAGGGTCAATTACACTCACCTCCCCTAAGGTGTCTAACAAATTCACTGACATAACATCCCTTACTTTTTGAAAAATTACACTTACCTCCCTTGTCAGAAACGGACTTCGCGATTTGTTGCCTTTTACCATTTTGCCCATGCAATCAGGTGACATAATCATAATCCTCACATTTCACTCCCGCAACCTCTTCACACAACACTAAAAAAAAAAATATTAAAAACCCACACCTCCGGCGCCACCAATCTTTTCTTTCTCCGCCTATCAACTACTCCCTCCGTCCCAAATTGCTGGTCCTTCTTTCCATTTTGGGATGTCCCAAAATATTTGTCCCATTTCTAAAAACATCCATCAAAACAGGGTCACTTTCCGATTTTATCCTTAAAAAGTACTTTTCTCATCTCAATTTGTTTGGCCATTATCTTTTATTTTATAACGGTTCTTATGATTTTGAAAATTTTGTATAACAAAACTAATTGATATCTATCAAACAAGATCCATATTGCATATGTTTTGAGTTTCATATAAAAAATTAGCCTCACAAATTGGCCATAGTAATTTTGGCTGGACTTATGGGTAAAATAGAAAAGACAACATAAAGTTTTCACACCCCTTAAAAACTCACTTCCCCAAAAGGGGCAAGCAAATTGGGACGGAGAGAGTAATTTTTTTTCTTCCTTTCTTGATAGCTAAACCACACACCACCCTCCATTATCCTCCACCTTAACTCTCTCTGCAACCACCTTAATCCTCTCTGCAACCACCTTAATCCTCCACCAACAACATTAATTTGCCACTATCAACCTTTGTCGATTGAGGTAAATGTCGCAATTGAAAAATATTTACAGATTAAACAAGAAATTGTGTGTGGCTCGTGGAATAAGGGCACCCTTAATTTTGGGTCGTTTTTATTCTAATAGACTACTAATCTCATTTATATATCACAATATAAAATATGGTTTAGGAATATCAATCATACCACTGTGTTTTGGTTGTTAAAATGCCCAGTTGTCGACAAACAGTTCTTTTTTTTTTTACTGTGGTAATAAAATGCTCATTAAGAAAATTAAACAGATACAAGTCTCGAATATTTAACACCCTTCTACATGTAGCAAATTAAAAATACAACTAGGAATGGAAAGATAGATATGAAGATCTCCAATGGAAATAGGTGTATCCTTTAATAGTGCGTCTGCACATTGGTTTGCCTCACGGTAGATATGATTGATGGTCACGACTTCAAACCTCTCCATGACTATGAGTAACCTGCAATCGCGCGTAAACAATATTACTGGCGGGGTGATGATCAAGATTATGTTGGGCAAGCAGTTTATGTCGAACGAAAAAAGAGAGGAATTGCACTTCTTTGATGAAATGGTGATTATGCATGCAATGCCTTGGGAGAAGAAGTCCAGTGGGTGATGATTGGTTTGTGGTTATAGTTGATGCTTTCATGGCTACAGCAGAAGATAAATAGAGCTCTAAAATGATATGCATTTTTTATCAACTGATTTTGGGTCACTTAATTTGGAATTTTTTTAGTACTCTCTGTTTATTCGAGTAATTTTTTTTGTTATGTAATGGAGTATAAATTATACTCCTATGTCTTCTTTTGTTTTAGTTAAGGTAAATTTACAGAACTATTTCTCATACATTTATTTTCTACATACTAATGAAAAGTAAAACATGAAAAGATGAGTGCAATGGATGAAAAGAATTTTAAACTTTTTTTTGTCCTTACTGCCATGGTTTTTTTTTTTTATAGAAACTTGGCTGCTGTGGTTAAATGTTGCGATGTGAATATGTGATGGTGGAACGGAGAAAAGAGGGAAAGGTATTTATAAAAGGGAAATGTTTCAATGCATACCCATTGTCTGGGGGTGTACTGCACACTTTTAATTTTTGTGACT
Organism: Gaultheria prostrata; assembly: GCA_036023075.1. Classification (NCBI taxonomy): domain Eukaryota; kingdom Viridiplantae; phylum Streptophyta; class Magnoliopsida; order Ericales; family Ericaceae; genus Gaultheria; species Gaultheria prostrata. The sequence continues at coordinate 16,750 of JAXBDA010006367.1, forward strand.
CAGTTTATGAATTTTTGTGGAAAAAAAATTGACAAGATAAAAAAAGACGGCGCAAAAGTTATGAAATTTTTTGGTGAAGGTTATAATTTTTTGTGGCATTGGTTATGAATTTTTCTAGTGTACGTTATAAACTTTTTAGTCTAACATTAAAAAAAAAAAATTTTGATTTTCAATTACAAGATGATGTTAGCAGTATATATGAATTTGGGAATTGAGGTAATTGAACTTATTCAGTCAATTTAAAACTTATTTGTAAAATACTTTTGATTGCAAATATGTAAGGAGGGCAAAATAGGAATTTTAGTAAAGTATAACTGCTAATTTCTGCAGTAACCGTTTGTCTATGGATGTTGAACTAACGGAAGGAGGAAGTTGATGTTCTAGAGTGAACCAGATGGGGAGATAAGCACAATTTCGAAAAAAGAAGGGTATACCTCAGGGGGGTGAATGTAATTTACCCATTGCAAAAGAAGCACTTCGATTTGACCCGACCCCACTTGAAGCCCGGTTAGGTAAACGAAAACTTGAGTCCGATTACCGTTTTCCTACTAAACTTTTTTGTTTTTTTGAAAAGATCATCATCTCATTCAAGAGAGAGTCATCCGGCACTTAACCAGATTCCATCGCAAAGATAGAAATGAGACAAAACTACTAAACGTGGACATGAGCACAGCAAAGCGCAAACCAGGCGAACTGGCTTCGGACCATTTCTGATGAAGTAAATCAACACCAGTTCTAGTAGTAGAGAATCCTAACGAACAAAACAGTTCAAATCATACAACTTATTAGCATAGATGAAATCTGGAACCACACCACCGAAGTCCCCAAACACACAAAAAATACGTAAAAATTTATTATTCACCCACCACCACAACCCACTAGATCTGGTGGGAAGCCAGACCGGTGCTTGAAACCACCGGACTGGTAGAGACCCAGTCGAAGTAGAGAAGAAACAAAAAAGGGACTAAGAAACCCCAATCTTCCAGCCTCACCTTTTATTTCCCACACCGCCAGCTGCCATTCACTAGCCTCATGTGCTCCATCTCCACCCCACCAACTGAGAAACCCTAGCAATTTCTCTCATCGAGATAAACATTGTAATGTAAAAATTTAACCCAATTTAATAAAAATTAAAGAAAACATCCAATAAAAATTGCCAAAAAGACACTAAAAAATTATCCTAAAGGCCCCTTATTTTTCTTTCAGCCCTGAAACAAGTGCAACTTCCCGATTTCACGGTAGGATAGGTAAACAAGCCAAATGAGTGGAGCATGGAATGGTTAAAGTTTGATTTAAAAAAATTACCTAGGTTTAAAATTTGTTCAAGCTTAACTTGTTAAAAAGGGGAATCGATCTCGAATGAAAGCTAATCATGAACGAACGTCGAGCAGTTTAATCATGGCCGGCCCAACCCCAAGAGGCCTGAACCTTGGCCATCGAAAAACCAAAAAAAATAAGGGCACCCTCATAATTCTTACTAGTAGGATTGATAGGGGTCGTTACAGCCGATAGGAAAAAGAAAAAAGCCCCAATCTGATATTTAAAAAAAAAGCCTAAACAAAAAAAGTTCATTTGGTCTAAAGGCCCAAAATAAAACACACAACAAAAGAGTAACTTTTACAACTGATCCAATAGGCCTGAAGGCCCAATGTAATACTTTTACTTTTAGAAATGCAACACAAGTAATATTCAAGTGATACTCATGCGTTCTTGAGATGATATGTATTTGAAAACTTGTATTTTGTGTTCTTATACAATGATAAGTAGAATTTTATATTGTTTTGGCTTTCTTGTATTTTGGTTACTACTGAAAAAATAATTTAAATGTTTAAGGGCACAATTTTTAGATTAGGCCTTGGACTCTAAAAAGTAAAAACCCTTAGGGTCGCTAAGTTTAATTTCTTTTGTAATACTGTAAGATTAACGGCTCAAGTAGTAGCGTGTTGAAATTAGGTTTAGAATCCTAAGGGATTCAAAGGATGTTTATACTTGATTTATTTAGTCTAACAAAATAAAAAATTCTGTTTGACTTTATAAAAAAGAGAAGGAAAAAAAACTCAAAAAGTACTACTCCAATATTCTTGTCTGTCGGTTGATCAAAAACACAAAATAAACAATCTTGTCCGTCTGTGCTCAGTGTCAGCCACACCAAGAGAGAATGGGGAAAATGTTTTAACTACAATCCTCATCCAACTCATAACACTGTGTTTGAAACTTTAGGAAAATGAGAGAAAAAAAGGAGACGAAAATGGAAGGAAAATTTTACTGTTGATAGAAATTGAATTTGCTATTTTCTTGTCATTTTCTTTTCCTTTTCATAAGTTCACATACTCTTAATAACAATTGTGGTCTACCATAGTAGCAATTTTCTTTTTCATATGATTATTTTCATAGTTACCAAAATTTTCCATCTGAATGCAACGATTGTAATTTAATAAAAGTCGATTCCGGTCGCACTAGAATCATGTAAATATGTGGTAAATGAGACAGAGAGAGAGAAATACACACACACATAGGGAGTTATTTCTAATTACATTCAATTGTTTCAAAACAAATTCAAGGCAGCAAATGGGTCTTGGATTGAGGAGGAATTTGTCGTGGCAAAAGAAAACGTACGGAATTCTCGTTCACAACTCAACTTATGTTTTCCTTACATTTCCTTTGCCCGCGACTAATTCCTCCATATTTCCAAGCTCCAAATACAACCTAAGGGACAAAAGAAAAAATGTCTTTCAATCAACATTTAGTCCTATTTTCATCAAGAACACATTAACAAACGCACCCAGTTGAAATTTGTAAAGTAAGTAATCTAGTTCTATGGAGGTGGAGGCCCTGGCTCGAACAGTGGAGGGCAGCAGCTTCTGAATAGACCACAGCAGCACAGAAACGTCAACCTGCAAATACATATAGAGAATGAAATTCATAAGTTCAATTTCAACTTTATTACCTCTAAAAAGTCCCAAAAAAAGAAAAAAGAAAAAAAGAACTTGCCATGATTCTAGAGATCCGCCACCATTGGGTGGTGGTGGTGATGGAGCCGGTGCCAGCAGCGGTGTTTCCGGTGGAGGCGGATCCATGACCAATGACAGACTGATGAAAACTACCACTACAGAGCTCCCAATAGAGAAAAACAACAATTTGATTTGTCTACCATCATGTGTGTGTTTATGTAATATACAAGAAGTCCAACAATCTTTCATCAGATGCACACCTCCATCTACCATTCAAAGCAATTTTTTTAAGAGGGCAGTCATCATCTACACTTAGCTAACACATGAAAAAACAAAATCTCAATCTGAGCATGTGACCAATTGGAGCAAGTACTACAACCCTTTGGAGACAAACACCATGTGCCGGCATTTATGGCAATCAGCATGGCATGCAATCCTGTCACTGGATTGGAAGACTCAGAGATTTTTAGATGCCAATTCCCAGATAGTGACAAGAATATGTAAACTAAATAGGATGAACAAGAAGGTTCAACTACCTAGCTCTAAAAGAATGAGAGAGAGAATTGATGCTGATTGGGTCAACCTGGAATGGGGATCTTGTAGTGCAAATCCAGACCGTCCATCTTGACAATCGATGGTCCAGATATGTTTGTTAAATTTTTACCGCTAAGAGTGCGTTTGCAGATCTGAACCATCGGTTGCGGAGATGAACAGTCCAGATGTTCATTACAAGGTGCACTACAGGATCCCCGGATTGGGTTAGTTTGGCACCCAAGTAAATTTATATTTCATGGGAGTGTGGATCCATCCTTCGGCACTTTCACTGTGTGAGCAGCACAGTTTGTTGAGCACCTACTAGTCAAGCGACTTTGACTTGTTCATTGGCAGTGTTGTTTATTTTATTGTATGTGAAATAGATCTTATAAACTGCAACAACTGCTATATTTAAAGTAACTAAAGTTACACACTGGATTCCCTGTCCATTTCTCTTGTAACCGTCCCACCAAACCTCTCCACTGCAAGTGAATACGGTATGGGTAGAGGTGTCGAATGGGCCGTGCCGTGTCGGCCCAGTCCATTTATTTCCGTGTCTAGCGTGCTTCGTGTCGTGCCGTGCCGAGCCTATTTAATAACCGTGTCGTACCGTGCCGTGCTTTTTTGGAATATCCTCGGCCTAGTCACGGCCCATGGCCCACCACAATCCGTGTCGTGTCGTGCCGTGCCATCTCGTGCTCGTGCCGATTCTCGTGCCCGTGCGCAATCGAGCATTGTAAAGCTAAAAAATACTTTTAAAAAATCCGTCCCTTTTTAAGTGTGCTACCTCGTAATTCCAACTTATTTTCTCTCACA
>JAXBDA010006368.1:0-21047 GCA_036023075.1 Gaultheria prostrata
TCGAAATTTAAAGTTGTATTTAAATCTCCTTTTGAGAGAATGTAACATTTTGGAGAAACAATTTATATGGGATACGGGTACCAAAATTAGAATTATCGTTTATTATCAATGTAGCATTGTGAGATGAATTTTGGACTAATTTATGAGTTTATCGAGCTATTTTATGGAGAAAAATGTTTATCTATTTATGTTGAAAATCGAGGACGTGACAGGGCCCATTAAATTTCAGCTCAATCGGACGGTAAGAAGTGGTTGAACCAAAGTCCTACCGTTTCAATTAAAAAGATTTTCATTGAAACGGTGGGACTTTGGTTCAACTATTTCTAACCGTTCGATTGAGCTGAAATTTTTTGAGGGGTCATCGGAAAAATATTCTAAGAATAATGAACGGTTCGGATCACTTGTATGAGATCCAAAAGTGAATCCCTGAGCATGTTCTGTACGTTTTCTATGCATATGGCTCTGTAGCCATAGGTTTATGATTTTCCAAGTAAAGGCTTTTTCATACACAGAAAATATAACTAAAATTTAATGAAAGTGAATCTGACAATTGATTTACACATTCTGAGTAAATTTTGGATACTTTTTCTGAGTACCTAGACTTTATGAAAGACTTCAATGTGTGAGCTAGGATGAAAGTACAGTACTATGAAAGTAGTATAGTAAAAATTATTGGTTGGTATAGCGGTACGGCCTACACTTTCACATTTGTGTAGTATCACCAAATGAGCTAGCGGATCCATTATCCCGAATTCCCTGTCACATCCAATCGAGTCGTTCATTCGAACAATCAACGGCTCAGATTTCATCTCACCCCAAACAAATTTGAGCCATTCATGTTCATCTGCAAATTTGAATCGTCGATTGCTCGGATGGATGAGACAACGTTTCCGAGACACCCACAGTTTTTTTTTTTTTTTTGTTTGGGAAACTCACCCACTCCAATCGTGTCGTACAAACGAGTTGCCCTAGTACATCATCATCTCTCTGATACGGCCCACTTTGTTTCCTTCTTCCTTTCAACTTCCCTCCCCCTTTCAACTCGGCGCGCCTAACGAAACTGAACTCAACCAATCTCCCTCTCTCTCTCTCTCTCTCTCTCTACATATATGTATACGCATATATATCTATCTCCCTCTTCACTTACCCAATCTCACTTCCTCTAATGGAACAACTCAGCGATTCGACTCGTTCCAAACCGAATCACCACAACACTCATCCCTCCATTACCATCGACCTCAATGCAACCCCTTATTCCTCTTCTTCACCCTCATCCCTATCCCCCTTCGACGTCGCTTCTACCTTCCACGCCCACCCGCCGCCGCCACCCGGATCTCCGGCGGGTATCCCCGGAGCTGATTCTCACCCCTCGCCCTGCGCCGCCTGCGGTGAGACAGAGGAGGAGAGCGCGGTGGTGGTGTGCGACGGGTGCGAGCGCGGGTTCCACGTCGGCTGCGTTGGGATGCGGGCCTGGCAGGCGGAGGCGGTGGAGGAGGAGTGGTTGTGTGGGCAGTGTTTGAGTAAAGGAGCGGTGAGTAGTCGGTGGAGGTTGGGTTTGAAAGACGAGGGTTTAGGGCAGAAGCGTAGAAGAGTTGAGTCATTGGACGTTAATGGTGGAGAAGAGGGTAGTGAAGGGTTTCTGGGTTCAAGGTATGAATTTCGCGCGTTTATACATTTTTGGTAGTTGTAGTACTAATGATTTGTATTTAGCGTATTTAGCGGGGCAAACCAAGTATATTTCTACATTAATAACAAAAACTATGTATTCCGTACGGTGTATATTACAATTTGCTAAGCCTGAAAAAAAAGAAAAAGAAAGACTCAGACGAGAACTTGCTAAGCCTGAAAAAGAGACAGAGACGAGATTGTGTGTTTCTGTGTAGCCATTACTGAAAAAAGAGACAAATTGTGCGTAGCCGTGGTTCAATTTTATGCATGCGACTAGGACTGCAAATGGACCAAGCTGGTCGTTAACTGTTTGAGGCTCGACTTGTTTGTAAAGGAGTCAAGCTTGAGTTAGTTGTAACTTGGCTCGGTTGTAAAAGCTCGGCTAGTTTATAGAGGTAATGTGTAGTGAAGGAGCTGAGCTCAAACACCTCAATAATAAAAACGAGCTCGAGCTCAATATGTCAAAGCTCAAGCTTGGCTCGTTTGCAGCCCTTCATGCTACTTAAAATTATTGATAACTTAAAATTTAGGTGAATTGTTTTTCGACACAGAATTTTGAGGATTGTTTTTTTTTTCAGCGAATGAATTTACAGGGCAAGTCTCCCAGAAAATTTCCAAATCAACCTGAAAAACTAGTATAATTAGTGAAAATAGTTATAGTTGTGTACTTGTGCAGGGGCTGGGCTCCCCTGCACCCCCTTGTGTCCGCCCCATAGTGTAGTTACATGTTAACACAATGAGTGATGGATAATAATGCTAATGGGTCAACTATTAGGCTTAGTACATTTATGGAGCTATTATCTAAGAAGGAAATTAAACTTAGCACAACATACGGTTTAATTCCTTCCATTTAGCACATTTTATAGCTAGATATAACATGGATTGGGTTAGATATTGGCTTAGTCCTTGCATCATTTAGTCTTGAATGGTGAGTGATGGGCATGATTTTGGCTACTGAGTTTTTTCCTGTAATTGTTTGTGGCAAATAATGCCAAGAAGCTGCAAGTACATGAAATTGGGGAGGAAGCTGCATACTTGTACACAATTATGCACGTTTCCTGATATTTAGTATGTTAAGGTTGTCCTTTCCTATATTCGTGTGAGAAGGGTTCGGCTAAGCTATCTTTCTCCAGTGTTCTAAAAGTTGGCCGACTAGTCCTACCTAGGTGCTAGGCGGTTGTCCAACACACCTAGATTAGGAACTCAACTAGTTGGCGCCTAGTCCCCACCTAGGGTGCTAGGTGACCGACTAGTTGCGCCTAGGCCCTAGGCGCCCCTTGTCCGCCTGACTAGCGCGCAGTGAGTTTTAGAACATTGTCTTTCTCTATATTTCGTGAGTTTATTTCTCAGTTTGTGTTTCATTTTCTGTCCTTGTATTTCTTGATTGGTTCATTTATTGAAGAACTTTCTTTGAGTGCTAGTATTTTTGAAGTGTTAAAAAGTATTACGTTTTATTTTTGGTTTTTAGAAGCACACTCTTAGTGTTAATTCAATTGGTGGCAAGCAGTTTTGGGGCCCGGTGGCCTAATCCAATTCACTGTTTGATAGAAATGGATTTGTGTATCGAAAAGCACTGGTGTTGTGATGCCGGCTGTCAAATTCTTTGAAGATGTATTGCACCACACTCACACCATGGCTAGATGTTTTGAGCAGGTAGATATGCACTTTCTTTTCGAAAGGTTTAGTTGTAGTAATCATACAGCTACTAGCCAAGCACCACAGAATCTGAGAGATGTATTCGCAGGCTCTTAGAAAGTTTATATCTGAAGAGCTTGGTGTTCTGGAAGAAGTTTGGGGTGTTGAATTCCATACATTCCTGGGTAGTGGTGGAATATATCCTGTCTACTACACTCAGATGGCAAATTTTTTTAATGCTGTCCCAAAGTTGCTTATTATCTTGGGTTGTTGTCCAATAGCAGTTCTATATAACCTGAAGTGAGAAGTAATTGATCTGCTTCACTGCACTCTTGGTCACGTTTAGCCAGAAAAAGAAAGCTTGGAAGACTTTCAAGGGCTTATGTTGCTACTGGAAATAACAAAACTTTCAGTGGGTTGTGTGAGGATTTCTAATCTGATTTTCCTACCGCGGTCATGCAAGTTGAAAATAATGTAGAAAACGTGGGAGTTAGACCAGGAAAAAACCGTGGCACTGGGCCTTGGGAATTTAATTTAACTGAGTTGGTTGCTTATCTTTGCCACTTTTCTTTTTCTGTGCAAGTTGGCTCTTTTTCTTTTAGCTGGATATGAGCTTATGTAGGAGCATGGCTATGAGCTTATAATAGGTCTTTTGTGGTCTTTAGCTTGCTCTTCATGCCTAATTTCACGTCTGCTTTTTTTCAGGACAGGCTTCCAGTTCAATATGAAGATTTCTTCGTGCTTTCTGTAGGAAAAGTTGATACCAGACCATCTTATCATAATCCCAACCAGATCTGGCCGGCAGGCTATAGATCATGCTGGCACGATAATGTTACTGGGTCCCTATTTATTTGTGATGTGTCAGACGGTGGTGATTCTGGACCTGTTTTTAAGGTTAGCAGGTGCGCCTGCTCTGCAGTGCCTGTTCCAAATGGTTCTACTGTCATGTTGATGCAAAATCTTGGGCAATCTTATTGTGTAGACAAAGAGAAAAATGATGGTTTGGCTTGTGTTAATATGGACTATGAGGAATATTGCAGTGTCCAGATGCTTCTCGTAGATGCTTCACCGCCTGTGGAAAACGATATTTTATCATGCCTTGGCAGTTATTCCGATAAATCTCTTGATGGTCAGACATCCAATTGCTTGCAGCTTGAAGCCAATACCCTTCATGAAGGCTTGAGGAATGGTTTATCTGATACAGAGGGTGTTAGGGACGAAATTGGTGAGTTCTTTGTTGAAGAGTCATCGTCATCTTCAGCATGGAGAATGGTGGCCAAGAAATTCATTGACGCATGTCGCCAGATATATTTGGAGAGAGGTACTCTCAAGTTGTTCTGTGAGCATGTTGGATATGAAACATCCTCAACTTTCGTTGATTGTACATATGAAAAGGATGAAGGCAGATGTACCTCTTTGGCCAGATTTTTCGGTTCATCGCGCTCTATCAAAATCCCCTTTGTTATCGAGGATAGCGTTTTGTTTGAAACTTCATTCGATGTACTGCTGAAATGGCTGGACCAGGATAGATTTGGATTAGATGTTGAATTTGTTCAAGAAATTATAGAACAGCTACCAGGTGTTTCTGCCTGTTTGCAGTATATTTTATTAAAGGAAAGAATTAACTATTCATCATCTATAACTGTTGCAAATGGGATTCTATTGGTGAAGACGAAGAATGGTGTTCAAGGTAAGGACGAAAGAACCAGCTCAGACATGGTTGAAGGCCCCGCGATTGGATGTCCTTGCCCTCCTGCTGGAAAGCCAGTTAGCTTAAATCTTCCTGTTGAGACTGTAGGTGATGTTCTGCAGGTATGTTCGTACTCTTTCAAGAGTGTTAAGTGAAAGCAATTTTATGTATTAATGAAAATTGGTATTGTTCATCTGCCTAGGTATGGGAGTTCCTGTGGCGCTTCTATGAGCTTTTGGGTTTAGAGGACCCTTTGTCAATTAAAGAACTTGAACAAGAACTTGTCTGCCCATTGTTTAATGGCCTTAATCTCCTTGAAAAAGTTGGAGGGAAAACAGGATTAAGTTGTGATGTAACTTCTCCTAGAACTGTTGGTTCAAGCCAGCATATTGTACCCTCAAGTACTGAATCTGGTGCAGCAGTTACCAGAGAAAATCCAGATGCATTGTTAGAAATGAAAACAGAAGCAACAAAGGAGGGTACCGAAGCTGGAATGGAATCAGGTACTTATTGCTGGTGGAAGGGTAATGCTTTGATTATGACTTATATTTCACTGTTGAAAGTGCTAATATGTGAGCTCCAGTCCAAAGTGGCTGCAATGGTGGACCCGATGTTTGATACTGGAGAGTCTAAGCTTAAACGGGACAAAAAGAAAGATATGGATTCCCAAGTTGGCAAAAAGGGCACCAAGCTGAATATGCTTCCTATCAATGAATTAACCTGGCCAGAATTGGTTAGAAGATATATTTTGGCTGTCTTATCCATGAATGGAAACATCGACTCTCCAGAAATAGCTTGTCGGGAAAGTGGCAAAGTGTTTCGCTGTTTGCAAGGTGACGGTGGACTGCTTTGTGGGGCACTTACTGGAGTGCTGGGGATGGAAGCAGATGCACTGGTAAGAGTGGATCCGAGTTCTTTATTCTGCCTTGTACTCTCTTAATGGCGACAGAGTTTGTTTAATGTTCAAGGTACAAGAGGCTATTGTTCTTGAAAGAACTTAGACATGACCTCAACCATTCCTTTTGACTTAGCAATGGATTCTGAAGTAATGAATTTGTATTTTATACTATTGACTTAAGGTGCTACAAATAAAAGATGGTGCCTGGTTTCACGGGTTTTATCTGTTCATGATGAACAACCACTATTGATATGTGCTTTTGGATAAAGTTGTGAGTTCAGCTTCATGCGGCTTAGTAAAGATGTTTATCTGCTGTGAATGCAAGGAAACAAGTAAAATTGGTAGTTTTGCTTCTTCCTTTAGTGCATCTAGTAAGTTGGCCTCATTTCTTTTGTGGGACTTGGCACAATTCTATGAAATATAATTTTTGTTTTTCATTCCATTGATTTGGATCATATTTCCGATAGAAATGATTTTATTTACGTATTTGTTTATTATTAGTGTTTTTGTTGTTGTTGTTGTTGTTGTTGTTGTTGTTGTTATTACTATTTACTGTATATTTTTTTTGGAGGGGGTTTTATATTTCCCATCTTTGAATGTATCAAGCGTCTACTTCAAGTATCTCTTCTTGGATTTGATTGTGAGTTTACTATTATTATTGAACATTTGTTGTGATTAAAGGGTTTGATACTGTGGTAGATGCGGACATAAAAAATCACACTGGTTATGTGCTAAGTTCTTCAGATAAGTAAGGTAAAGGGACGTTATGGTCTCTGACTCAATTAATAGAGGCTGCTGGGAGGTTAAGACTTGTTCTTGGTCTCATAGACCTAACCTTGGCTGCTCTTAGACGTGATTCAGCATTTCCAATGTTTGGCAAGGGAGCTTTTACTATTGCACCTAGCAATGCCTTTAAATTGGAAGTACTACATCTGAAATGCTCCTCATATGTTCATTGTCTCCGTTTATGCACAAATTTATATCTCCATTATGGCGATTGGATTATGTTGTCCTTGCATACAAAACTCTTTACTTTTGGTTGAGGTTCTACTAAAATCTTTGAATCTCTTTTCACTATTTCTGGTCGGTTGGGGAATTTTCCGTGCTGATGAGCTGACTTCGGTTTCTGTTCAGTTACTTGGTCAGGCTATGAAGAAAATCTTTGGTTGTTTGGGCAAAGAGAATGATATGCTCAGTACAGATGATGGGGGATCTGATGCAGCTGGTGCTTGTGAAAGCATTACTCTGAGTGATGATAATATTCCCGAGTGGGCACAGTTGCTGGAACCTGTTAGAAAATTGCCTACAAATGTGGGAGCTCGAATAAGGAATTGTGTCAAAGATGCGTTGGAGAAAGGTCCTCCTGAATGGGCAAAGAAAATATTGGAGCATTCAATTAGTAAGGGATTTTATAAAGGAAATGCTTCTGGACCTACAAAGGTGATTTTATATATGATAACCTAACTTCTGTATTTTGATGATGAAATTGCTGTAGGATGGATAATCTGTTCTATTAGTCGACCAATTTTACTTGTAACTTGCTGGTTTATTTGGTTCAGATATGTTGCTGAGTTCTTAGGGCTTGTTTAGTTCCCTAATTATGGTGGGGGATTAGGCGTTGGGAACATGTGGCCGCACTTGTGCCCCTGGATAAATTTAAATAGTCCGTCATTGGTTGCGCCGGATATAAAGATGGGACTGGATTAGGATAGGACTATTTGGCCATTTAGTAGTCCACCCCTTTAGCGTTTATCTCCCTCTTCAGCCAAAAAGCTTCCGCGCTTTATCCCATTCTTTATCCTGTGGTCCCACCCAAATAAAACAATCCAACTAATCCAATAGTATATACAATCTCATCTACTATTCCAGGGAACCCACATGTCCACTCTATCTTCGTCCTTTAGCTCACCTTTCCCAAATCCGTCCAAAAGACAATCGGGCAATCAACTCTTAGAGTTTATGAGGAAAAAAAAAAGGTGGTCTTAGAGTTTGTTATGCACTCTATATTGCTAGGCTTTTAGTTTTCTCTTCTGTGTTGAGTCAATTCAGACAGCAAAAGAGACAGCAGTCAACATCATAATATTATTATGTCGAAAACTTCTCAATTGGTGCTTCTTCTCTAGGACAGCAAAATGCTGTTTGGCAGGGGAGCACAAGTATAAAAAAAGTGTGCGTTAAAGAAATTCTTTGTGTATTTCACTTAATAATTGTATACTACTCATAGAAAACAGGCAAATAGTTAATTGATTTCTTTTATTATATTGTAATAGGTTAGTTTCCAGCCCAATGCCTCTAATCTTTGGTTATTAGAACTCTATTCTGATGATTCAGGAAATGTTCTGTTCCTGTCGTTTGCTTGCAAATAACGCATAAATTATTGGCAAAACTGGCAAAATAGTGATCACTTGTCGTATATTTTGTTCCATCTTATGCTCTCTCTGAAACATAATAAATTAGAAGATATAATCATTACTTCCGGAGCTCTGAAGTTTGAGTCACTCGTATTTTTGTTTTTATTACAAGTTCAATAGGATGTCCCAATCCTAATTTGATTACCTTTCTACCTGTCGCTTTTTGTTTTTAATGTGAGCAGAAAGCTGTAGTTTCAGTGCTAGCAGCAGTCCACGGTGAAGGGATGGAACAGAAACCTCATAGGGAAAGAAAGATGAAGAACTTCATATCTATAGCTGACATGATGATGAAACAATGTCGTATTGTACTCCGTCGTGTGGCTTCAGCCGATAGTGAAAGAGTTTTCTGCAACTTACTGGGGAGAAGACTGTTAACGTCTAGTGACAATGACAACGAAGGAATTCTTGGATCTCCAGCTATGATATCACGTCCTTTGGATTTCAGGACGATCGATTTGAGATTGGCAGCTGGGGCCTATGGTGGATCTCATGATGCTTTTCTTGAGGATGTTCGAGAGGTCTGTTTCCACTTTCCCTTTTTATTGATTGCAACCTTTCTTCTGATTGCAAAAGTTGTGCACCATCTTAGTGAGGTTTTCTACTAGTAATTTCTTCTTAGTTTTCCATAGATTATGATACACTGTTAGTGCTATATGTTATCGTTGCACCAACCTCAATTTATTTGCGTAAGAATTTTTTGTTGGATATAGTTGAAATTAGTGTTGTTTTGGTATCTATTATCCAACTAACCCACTATTTTCTTCACTTTGAACCACATGGTATTTACGTTATGACTGGTATTTTTCCTTAAGTTTTCGTGTAGTGTTTCTAGTTTGTTTTCCTATCTGCACCAATGTATCGAGTGTTTGCTTCCCACAACAAGAAGTCTTTTGATGGTACACAAAATTTAACTGTATCGAGTTTGCCACAAACTTCACTGTCTTTTAATTTTGTTTTGTCTTTAATTGCTTTATGGTGATCTGTATGTTTACCAACTTGCGTAGAAAGCATTCTAACTTATTTGTTCAACTGACAGTTGTGGACCCATTTGCAAAATTGTCACAAGGACAAGCCTGACTTGGTTCAGTTGGTTGAGACGTTATCCTCTAATTTTGAATCACTATATGCAAAGGAGGTTAGTTGAATTTCTCCCTATCATTTCCCCTTCTTGAAACAACCCCCCCTGTCCTTTCTGTCAATTCCTCATCATAGCAAAGTACTTACCATTCAAAGTTGAATGGAGGTCTTGAGTGACACAGGGTTGTATAAAGAATAACATCAGATATGTTTACTAACATCTGTGATACCACGTCTCCCCTCCAGTGGTTTATCTATAACGTAAGTTAATGACCCATAAGTACTTGTACATAAAAGAAGCAGTATAGTTATGACCAATCTTTCATCATATGCAACTGTGTGATGATGTAAATTGCACATGTGCTTTTTGTCATGGTTTGTAAACAATTTGTAAGCTTGTTTGCAATGAATGATCAAGTTTCTAATTATAGTTTGGGCGGTGAATAAAATATATGTTAGACAGCTGTTATGCTTCGAAAACCTAGAGTGGGAAAAATAAAGCAAGATGCATCTCCAGAGAACAAATTGCATCATAAATGCATGGCCAATGGTTTCCTACCCCCACTCTTTCCTTTCCTCTGATTCGTTCTCCCCACTGCTAATCTGAACATTACGCTCGTGACTGGCTTGAGAGGTTACTCTTTCTGATGCAGGTTGTCAGCCTATTTCAGAAATTTGTGGGGTATGCCAAATTAGGGTGCTTATCTGCAGAGGCAAAGAAGCAAATAGATGATTTTCTCGTCTCTTCAAGTGAACTTCCCAAAGCACCTTGGGAAGAGGGTGTATGTAAAGTATGTGGCATTGATAAAGATGATGTCAGTGTTCTCCTGTGTGATTCTTGTGATGCAGAATATCATACATATTGCTTGAGCCCTCCACTTCCTAGGATTCCTCAAGGAAACTGGTATTGCCCATCGTGTGCTGCCAGCAAACATGATGTTCGAGATGCATCAGAATGTATTTCTATTGTTCCCTTCTTTCGGAAAAGATCCCATGGAGAATTCACCCGTGCTTACTTGGACACGCTTGCACATTTAGCGTCTGTACTGGAAGAAAAGGAGTTTTGGGAGTTCAGTGTAGATGAGGTTGGTCTGTTTTTTCCGCAATGATAGCTTTTCTTCTCATAACTCGTTTTTGTAATGTTTGATTTTTTTTCTTTTTTCTTTTTAATCGTAGCTAGTTGAGTATTTTGATGCTATCTTGGGCCAGTACTTGCATTTGTATGTCTTGCTATTCGTTTATTGTGTTGGTTATATCCTATTTGGTACTCCTTATGCACTATCGCATTTTGAAACCCAACCAATGCTGATACTGTGTGTACACATTCAGCACCATTCACCACATTGTGTGACAGGATTTCATGTACATGTCATCTTGAATCATCGGTCATATCATTAGGGTTCTGCGATTTGCCATATTTGGTCTGAACCTACTGTACATTTCTCTTTTGGTTTTACAATGTTAGATATGGGTTGCAATAACTATTGCTGTATTGCATTTAAGGATTTCAGACATAAGTGGAAGATACCTTGCATGCGTTGTGAATTTGTTGGTGGTGCTTACATTTTGTTGTTTCAATATGTTCACTTAATTTTCCTCCCTTTTATTTCGAATGCAGAAAATTTTCATGCTTAAATTCCTTTCCGATGAGTTGTTGAACTCGGCTCTTGTTCATCAACATCTTGAGCAGTGTATGGAATTGTCTGCTGAATTGCAGCAGAAATTACGTTCGGTTTCCATGGAATGGAGAAACTTGAAAACCAAAGAAGAAACCCTAGCTGCAAATGTTGCAAAGACAGATAAATGTCCATGTTTCAGAAGTTTGAAGGAGAAGTCTGCCGGTAGCAGCCTAAGTACAGAACCTTTGGATGCTGAAGATTGCTTGAGTAGAAAGAACGGTTTCCATGGTGGCATGAAGCAAAGGGATGATAACCACCTTGAGTTGAATTCAGTTCGGAATGAGATTTTACTTCTGCAGGGCTCTGTTAGAAGCATGGAAATGCAACTCATGAAGCTATCTCTGAGGGGTGATTTTTTGGGTAGTGACTCAGCGGGCAGATTGTACTGGGTTTTGGCTGAGCCGAGTAAACAACCGTGGATGATTGTGAACAGTAAGGAGATGATACCATACATGCATGATCTGAGTGATGCTAATACTGCATGTTTTCCATGGGTCACTTACCAATCTGATGAAGAAATTAAAGGACTAGTAGAATATTTGAGATGCGATGACCAAAAAGAAAGAGAACTGAAAGAATCCATTTTGCGCTGGCTGAAACTAAGATCCCTGGACTCAAAACATACTGAAAACCAAAGTCAGGATGAGCCTCGAATGGATTCTTCTGGGTCGGCAAAAAGGGAAAATTCTTTGTATTCTGAACTGTTGATCACCAAAGCAGGCAGTTTGCTTGTGAATAAATATGGTCCATGGTCTGAGCCAGACAGCATTGACCTCTTGAAGAAGCGGGGAAGAAAGACAAAAGCAAATAATGGAGACAAAATGTTCAAAATGTTCAGGTGCGACTGCTTAGAACCTGTGTGGCCCTCTAGATATCATTGCATTTCTTGCCATAGAGCCTTCTCCAGTGAAGTGGAACTCGAAGGGCATAATGATGCTGTGTGCAAATTAGGGATTCAAGCCTCCAAAAAGAGCAAGAAAAATAGTGCTTTAAAGTGTAATGTAAGGTTTAAATCTGGGACTGTGGAAGAGGAAAATGGTTATTATGAGCTCAATTCGAAGTTGATAAAATATCAAAATGACGGACTAGTTTGCCCATATGACTTAAAAGAGATATGCTCCAAGTTCGTGACACAGAATTCTCTCAAGGAATTGGTGCAGGAAATAGGTCTTTTAGGTTCAAACGGCATTCCAATGCTTGTCCCCTCTGTATCTCCTTATCTTACAGATCGGACACTAATGCTAGTTCCCCCTAAAGTAGATGTAGTTTGTACAGGTGAAGAGCCTATGACTGATGAACAGAGAGTTTTTATAGCGAATGCGGAACATGATAATAGTTCTCCTAGAACATGTGCCGTGAACGGCTTCACTGGAGCACTTAAATCAGATAAACCGGCTTTTGGATCCTTGGAGCAGAAAGATGGAAGCGTGTCATGTCACAGTCTCGATCCAGCTCTAGAAAACTGCTGTGTCATTCCAGAGTCTGCACTAAGGCCGTTAGTCGGCAAAGCTTCTGTGATCTTAAGACGACTCAAGATTGATTTACTGGATATGGATGCTGCGCTTCCTGAAGCAGCTCTGAGACCCTCAAAAGCTCATTTGGAAAGGAGATGGGCCTGGCGCTCATTTGTTAAATCTGCAGATGCTATACATGAGGTCAGTCTAGTCAAAATTTTCTTTGAGTAGTTATTATCTTCTCAATCAGTACTAAGTTTCCCTTTTCCTCAATTACTGATCTTTTATTGAGAATTATTGCTGTTGGTTTTAAGTTTTTCTGGCCAAGGATGAGAGGTTTTCTTTCTGCAGTTATTTACATCTGTTCCTAAGGGTTATTCAGAGTAGTAGGTACTACCAAAATTTCTTACATGATGAACGATTGCTTTGCTTTTAGTACAAGGGCCAAAAATTTGAGCTGGACATCTTCACCATTGTAACACAAATGACAGAAAGATGGTAGTAAAAAAAAATAAAAAATTTGGTGCGAGATGGTAGTAACATTTAACATCCAATTTTATTGAGTTATACATCCGTAGGGTGAGCGTTGGGATATTAGTGAAGAAACAGTGGCTGAAGTCAACGAGTATTCATAACTTTTAGATGATGCTTTTCTATTTCACGGGCACGCAGTTACGGTTAAACTGATAAGAAGGAATAAGCAATATGGAAAGAGGGAACTAGGGAAGAAAGAAAGGTGGAAAACAGGTAAAAGAACTCTTTTGGCCTTCTAATTACTAGAAAACCTTTGAGGGACTCTTCATCCCTCGGTCATTACTAGCAGATAGTGAACCTTACATGATCCGATTCCATAACGTATGCAAAAACATCTCTGAAGCAAAACTTTTTTCTCGTAGTATATATACCCATTGAAACAGTTGTTACATTCATTTCCATCTCGTATATGTAGACTTCCTTGCTCTTGTTTTTCGTGACAAATGTGAAATGAAAGTATAGATTTGTCGGTCTTCAACTAGTTTGTGTGAACGCCAAGTTTGGCCGGTATATTTGGTTTGTCAGCGTGTATTTTCCAGTCATAAAGTCTATACACGACGTCAATGTTTATTTTTCTCATCACTCCTTTTTCTCAGATGGTTCAAGCTGTGATTGCATTCGAGGACATGATTAAGACGGAATACTTGGAGAAGACGTGGTGGTACTGGTCATCCTTATCAGCTGCCGCCAAGATATCTACCTTGTCTTCCCTTGCTCTGCGGATATACTCCCTGGATGTTTCCATTGATTATGAAAAGGGTTCTTTAAATCTAGACAAGCTTAAACCGAATGGCAGCAAACCAGATCACAATCCAGTGTCTGTTTCAGATGCAACTGAGAAACTTAAGCTTGGCAAGAAACAACAGAAAAGAAAAAGGGGACAACTAGAGGTTTGATTTTGAGTTTTTGTGGTTCTCTAATTGAGGAGATTGAAACTCGACGAATTGCTTTTCCGGGAAGCGGTCAAATGGGATAATGGATATAGGGCAAAGCTGAGGGCTGGAAGCGAACAACTAGAATGGCGATCTCCTAATGTACGTATAGAGGAGTCAAGAGGCAATATATGTTAACCTCCGGATGCTGAATTGGGAAGGCAGATTTTATTAAGACTTTTTAGAGGGAGAAAACTCCAGAGGAACAGTTGCATGAAAATGCATACAATTTTGAACTGTTTTCTGTAGTTTTCGTATTTGCCGGCTTGGACACAGGTGGATGGATGTTTTTCTGGTATAATTTTTCTTGGTCGAGACGTTTTTTTCTGATAGAATAGCAAGATTCGTTGATAGAAACTAATGTAAAGAACAGAAAAAAAAAAAAAGGGAAAAAGAAATGGCAAACGGCATACGGCAGAAAAGGATGTTGCAGATTCTCTCTCTCTCTCTCTCTCTCACACACACACCCCCCCCCCCCCCCCCCAGTTTTTGCAGATTAAATGTGGTGTGATCAGCTAAGGTGTTTAGCTTGCATATCTTTTTTTGGTTTTACATGGCTTTTTGCTATCCAAAAGAAAAAATAAAATTTTCAGGTGGTGCAATCTGGCGAAACAATATCAAACCCTTTACCCCTGACCTTTCGAAAAAGCAGAAATGGTGGATTACCCACTTGTGTCGATCTTTTAGTCACTGGTGATAAAGAATTATGGAAACCGATGGGATGTCAAATGAAAAGCCTGGATTTATGGACCAAGAATATAGTCACTAAGAGAAAAGAAGAAGAAAGGGGGAAAAAGTGGGGAAGAACAAATGCAAATGGGCTGAAGTGCAACTTGGGAAGTGGTTGGTGACGGTAGCCTGAATCTCATCACTTGGTATCCTCGAGCCGTACGATGCATGTGGACCGAATGTGTTTGTTATGGAATGTGATGCACATGGACCGAATGTATTTGTTATGGAATGTCATATGTTATCACCGACAGTTTAAACATATTTATATCTGTATCTATGATATGTTATTTATACCCGAAGCATTATTTAACTATACTCACAAATGCCTAATAAGCATCAAATAACGTTTTCCTTGCGAAAAGTTCCCACCCCTGACTACGAGAGAGGAACGCAAAGGGTTGTCTCGGACTTATGAGTTTGCTCCCTCTAAGATTTCAGGTGCGATTTTCCTTACCGTCAACTTTTAGGACTGTGGGAGGGGCAATTAGCCTGAAGAGCATAAAAGTTGGTCCGATGTCCTAGAACTGATGGTCCCCAACTCCTGAATAATGTCACTATTTTTGTGCTATTAGAGAAATTTGACAAGTGGGTTGTGATTGAAACTGTTTAACTTTGGATGATCTCATCTTACAGGTATGCATGGAGATGGAGTATTAGGTAAGCACTCCTGATTGGGGGGTCAAGCTGCTGATGTACTTGACAAAGACCACCTTAGATGCTAGGAAGGCCTCCATCTCTTTCTGCTCCCCTGTCAAATTTGGCATCCCTCAAACATTATTCAGTGCTTCTCAACAGGGCCGACTCTCATATTTCGGAGGCCGAAGGAGAATCCTGAAGTAGGGGCACTAATTGTTCATTAGGACCTAGTATATGTGGGGTACTAAAAGAAGTTTTGAGCTTATATATTAGGTACTAAAAATAGTTGGGTTCCAAATTTTTTTACTTTTTAGGCGGCCTAAAAGACCTTAGCTCAAGACCGACTCTGTTTTGAGAGATTCTACGAGTAAAAGCCTCAGGAGCACCGAATAATTTCTTATTTTCAACAATGGATTTTTTTTTTTTACAACGAGGGACTTCCTTACGTTTGCAAGTTCGACCCTTTCCGTTAGCATTTTTGAGCCGTCGTAGATTTATTGATTGTTAACTTCGTGATTGTGACTCCGTCGTAGATTTATTGATTGTTAACTTCGTGATTGTGACTCCAGGATTCATGATCGTGACTCCGGGAAGTACTCGTAAGCTGCGCTGAGACAAGCCGAGAGAGGTGAATCATTTAAATTTACATTTTTCTCGGATATTTATGCATTTTCTACCTATTATCCTCCACCTATTGGGTGGAGGTTAGTATTTTCCTTTTAAAAAACATCTACAAAACCCAAAAGGAGCTGACACACTAAAGTTACTAAACAAACAAACAGCACCAAACTGATGTTCAAAGAAAAAATAAGCTATTGATCCAACACACACTTATTCAACAACAAAGCCAACCATTTACTTCTTTCTTTTTGTTTTCATTTTTTGGCAACAGAAATGCACATAGATGATAAACTCTTTCGTCCTTCCAAGTCATAAGATAATCTCTACATAAAACAACCATTTTGGTGGCATCATGACTGGAAGGTTTGACATACTACATATTTTTAAGACCAGACCCACGAGCCGAGTGGCTCGCCCTCCTCAGGGTGTTGCTCCACCACCGGAAATACATCAGGAAAGTAACCCTCTTCCTCTTCCGATTGGAACCCATCCAGCGGGACAACAAATGGAGGGTAGTCAGTGTGAAGGAAGTACGAGTCACCACTGTCCATAAGCTGCAGGACATCCTCATCCACAACCGCACTTCCACTGGTTCCGGTGCTCAGGTGATCCTCCGACTTCACATTCATTTGGAGGGGTGGAAAATTGGGCACGCCCTCCGGATGTGTGTCCGGTTTTGGACCTGATATTGGTGCTCCGGCCACCTCTTTTGCTTCCAGCTTCTCGGTCAAGAAGACAACCTGAAGTCCCACCACAGTTAGATTCACACCCAAAAGCAATACCACCATAGATAATGAAATTGCTAAAAGACCCTACTGTTTAATTTAGAATATATTTTATTTTGAAGAGATCTAAGGTATATTCTTCTTAGACAATGAAATCCACCTTCTAAATTCAGGATGGGGTTTGGAACATATACTTTTTTACTTTGACATCTTCCAGAAAACAGAATTTATCTGTTGAGCTAATTGTTCCAAAAACACACATACAGAGACACACATACATATTTGTGGCTAAGGAAGAATCTCATGGCTAGGACCCACTACAGGCAGGTCCCAATCATGTTCCGGCCTGCCCGGGCGTTCATGAGATTAGGATCTAGTTGTCTGATCCGAAACTCAGCTTCGAACTATAAATAACAGTAGAAAGCAGTGGTAAATAAGAAACTACTTATGCTTCTTTTTCTTTACCGTAGCACTAACGGTGTATTCTAAACCCAACCACAGATATAGAGAACAGTGAAAACAATAAAATCTGGATTGTGTATGATAAGAATTGCCATTGCAAATAGATTCGTGTAGCAATTTTCTATGTTCATATGCTATTGATGATAAGCAAGCTCCTCAAGTCTTAATTTAATCTTTGCCTTTGAAACTATGGCATACAAATCCAGTAACAAGAGTATCTGTAGATGATGTCGATAATAGTGAAATAACGTTAAAACTATATGGGTCTAATGTTCTATTTTGTTGATAAATTATACTTTGCATCAGCCACTTTACCTCAAATCTCTTCTCGAATGTACGATTTAAAAAAAAAAAACATTACATAGTTTAGGTCAAGTTGCATGTCCATTGCTGATAAGTGGTCACTAACTCCCCTTGCACTTTCTGGAAAGCTAGACATGATGCTATCGTACTTGTACACTTTCGCACTTCCTTCTCCGCTTGCAAGTAAGTCTGTTAGATCTAATTGGACGACAAAAGCAGGCGAAACTTTCCATCCATTTTCTACCTATGTTGATGTAAGATTAACATGACGACAAGACTTAAAATTTCAGGTTTTGGAAAACAAAAAGCCAACCAGGCTATTTGTTGATTTTATTTTTTTTACGAGGATTTATGTGCTTAAAGAAAAATTTTACACAGTACAAACATACCTATTCCAACAGAGGTTTACATGAACAAATATAGTTATTGACCTACTTAACTACAACCCTGCGCTTAGCCCAAGTAATCTACCCTGTGATTGTTTTCCAAAGATGAGGTTATGATTGACCTACTGATGGAGCAACATCAACCCTTCAGAGCTCTAAGTCTCTAACCTACTAACATCCTATCGTGCGGCCGAAGGGGAAAAAAGAGAACCATTTACCTCAGCTTTGAGCTTCTCATTCTCCTTGCAAACGCAGTTGTAGTCAGATAAAAGGGATTCATATGAGGACTTGAGGCGATCAAAGTCTCTTTCGAGCTGTTTGGTCTTCCACCTTGCACGGCGGTTTTGGAACCACACAGCCACCTGCCTGGGCTGCATCCCCAGCTTTTGGGCCAGCTCAGTCTTGCGCTCCGGCTCCAGCTTGTTCTCTTCCTCAAAGCTCTTTTCCAGCAGGTGTACCTTCACCAGAAATATCAACCAGTTAAAACTTCAAGTCAAAAGTTACCCACATGGCCACATATAAACAAACACACTGCTAATCAAATCATAGCCATATCTCCCACTCTCCTTTTCTCTGAAGTATCGTCACTAATGGGTTGCTTATGTATCCGCATATTAACTGAAGATACGCTATCACATCATAACCAAATTTCCCCTCACGAAAATGGGTTGCTTTTATATTTAAACGAAGGGGATTTGATACTGATACGGTTCAGATATAAAGAAACCGCATAAATAGTTTATGAATATGCTGATCATATCTCAAAGGAAGTTAAAAGCGTCCTATTAGAATACGCAATCTGGTCAACCTCAAGCATATTGAAATTTACAAGTGGGTAAGTCACTGTCACAGACCTGCTCAGGAGTGAGGCGGCGTTTCTTATCCGGCGACTGCTCGTCGTAATATTCTTCGTCGAACAGTTCCTCCGGCGAGCTGAAAAAAGGCCGCCTCTTCAGGGTTTCCCCCACACTCATCACCGATTGTGTTCCTAAAAACCCACCACATAACTGAATTCTTAAAACAAACTATTTTCTCAAAAAAATTCAACCCAGCATCTGTCATGAATAAAACTAATGGATCATAATATTCTCTAAATTTATGGCACAAGATAAACACAGGGTTTGTTTGTTTATTGGGTCAAAATTAGTGCAATCAACTGGATTTTATTCACAAGGTCTAACCCACATCTTTATTGAACACAGGATTCAATTTATGGGGATCCATCAAAATAAAGACCCCATCTATACAGAATTTTGTACTAAATTATCAGAAACTATTTTTCTGATTTTATAGAATAATGCATCTGAGCCAAAAAAAAAAACAGCTTGCTCGGACATCGATAACAAGAGTCTAATAGTGTCACAAATAAAATCCGCATGCAGAAATATGTGATACATGCTTGACATCATAAACCTCATCCAATCGAACATGTAGTTAGCGATGTCCGACCTAACTTGGATTTCTCACACTGATGAATTTCTTAGCGGGTTCTACATGATGAGCGATTCGAATCATTGACGTGGGCATGTGTAAATGATATGAACAGAGAACACACAAAGACATAAACAAAGATAAAGAAGAAGATTATTAGTTGCTGCTGTTTGTGTTCAAGTACAATTTCCAAATTGCAAGTAGCACATAATTCAGGATTAACGGAACCGACAGGGGTATATGGAAGAGCACCAGCTCTTTTCCGTAAAACGACAACTTAAAAATTAATATTATATTTTATCAACGAAAATTGACTAAAAGGACAATATCATAATCTTGGAAGAGAGTATAAAAATGAATTATAAAATGTAAATCACCTCGAAAAAGGGGATCGCAATTTCCGAAGAACAACGTGTTCCCGTATCCCGATGTGTCGAAGAACAGGCGGCCAGAATCCATAATCCCCAATTACAGTAACAACCCAACAATCGAAACCCAACAACAGAGATCAGATACAGATATAGATATCTAGATTTGCGTATATATATATATATGTATGTGTGTGTGTATATACAGAGGGGGATGTGATGTTAGAAGAGCATGAGCTTGTGGCGGAAGAAACTGGTGCTCCACAGCAACCTCGCCGGAGTTTGCAACGGACATATACCAAAACCCATCACGCCAAAACAAGTGTTATCCACTTCACCGTCAAAAATTTCACGGCGGAGAAGAATTCAAGTGGAATGATGTGGGATTTGGGAGTAATCAGAAGGCTATATATATAGCTAATAAGCTGAAGAATTATGTAAACGTTTTAGTAAATCCCTCTCTCTCTCTCTACCTATCCTCTAGTTTGAGTATATGTGACTTGTCGGAGATTATTTCCGGCTAAAATTGGTAGAGGTGAGACCACTGCAATTTATATAGGCAGACGTTCCTACTAAATTATTCTCCGTCCCAAAAAATTTGTCCGGTCTTAAAAGCGATAACTTCCCAAAAAATTTGTCCTGTCTTAAAAGCGATAACTTAAAAAGTATGGTTTCTAATCATAAATTAATCCAAATTTCATTAATAAATTAAAAGAACTCATATTTAGTAACCAACGCCAAAAAATTTGTTCAATATAGACATTCTATAAGTTCTCGTTTTGCGAATCGGAGAATTTTGTTGACATAGAGGTATATGAATAGCCTTTTGGAAGTTTACTTTGATGGAAAATGATGCGGATATTTCGGTCATCCGGTCTAAATGATGATGTTTTTATTAAGAAATAACCACGCGGGACAAGTGCTCCGCACGTGCTTCATACGCGTCACCACATATTATATTATTAAAGAAAATCATTTGGATGCAAATATTGAATATTTGATTTCATTTAGAAATTTATTAATACTATTTTTGTGAGTAATGAGGTCAATTTCCTAAGTGAGTAGCGGCGTTCGCTTCATTACTAATGTCGATTGCCTCTTATACTTTTTTTATATATATAAGTAGAGGTGGCAAATGGGCGGGTTTGGGTGGGTTTGGGCGGGTCAAAATGGGTCATGGGTTGAATATGGACGGGTCAAACATGGGTCAATTTTAAGCGGGTTGAAACGGGTTGGGTCATATACGGGTCAAGCCAAACCCAACCCGACCCCTTCTTCTTTTTTTTTTTCAAAAATAGAGAAATCAAGAAAATCAAAGCAGATTAATGAACCAACACCACATGCATGTCGATAAACAAAAGAAATTGGGACACCAACTCAGCTTGGCACAAATCCAAAAACATTT